>BQKZ01000424.1:25976-44808 GCA_036244855.1 Temnopleurus reevesii | reverse complement strand
AGACGCAGAATTAGAAATGAAAGAAATAGTTCAGCCCTGGAATAGTAGAAGTAGAAATGGAAGGAGCGGTAGAAGAAAGGAAAGAATGGTAGACGTAGAATTAGAAATGAAAGAAATAGTTCAGCCCTGGAATAGTAGAAGTGGAAATGGAAGGAGCGGTAGAAGAAAGGAAAGAACGGTAGACGTAGAATTAGAAATGAAAGAAATAGTTCAGCCCTGGAATAGTAGAAGTAGAAATGGAAGGATTAGTAGAAGAAATGGAAAGAGTGGTAGACGGAAAATTATAAATGAAAGGAGTGGGAGTAGAAGTAGAAGTGGAAGGAGCAATAGAAGTACATGCAGAAGTAGAAGTATATCAGGAACAGTCAAAGTAATAGGTTTGTCGTCTTTTCTGGAAGAAAAGGCAATATATACAATAATACATTTATATAAACAAAATAAACATATAATTACGGTAATTGAATATCAAATAATGCGTACAAAAGTAGGGGGGGATGAATCATTCATACATTTTATAATAATAATAATACATGGATCTTACATATCGCTCGATCCATCCTAAAGGCGCTCAGAGCAAATTTTCAGACCATATTCAACAAACTGTAGTACAAAATTACTACATTTTAAATCAAGAATCAACTATGTTTGTTAACTGATCGTAAATTATCCATGTACAATTTAATTATCTTTAGAATCTGTCATTTATTTCAAAACAAGTAATTGAATATCATTTAAAATGAGGTTAGGGATTAAAGTATAATAATTCATGTGAAAATATAAAGGCATTCTGAACATAAATGGCTAATAGACGATAACATTATTCATAGGACTGCTGAATTGACAACAAAACATAAAATATAATTAATTGAAATAGTTGTTTTTATTGTAATCAAATCAGAGCGCATGAATCATTTAAATTAAGGTCCACAGCACACCAATTCATGTATAAAGAGATTGACAATTATGAATACCAATATGCCTCTAGTGACCCAGTGCTATCAAAAGTAAACTAACATTTATGGAGTACTAATACATTTCATTAAAATCGGTTTGCAAAGTCAACGTATATAAGATTGTTCTTTATGTCTAATTTGCGACATTTTATATCATGAATATTCGAAATTGGTCAGAATTTGTTTATAGTATACATTTCTGATGTACAAATAGGAAAAGAAACATTACACAACTTGATGTTAAATTGATATTTAATTGATATTAAAACGAGCAACTATACATAACATTTTATAAATAGATTAAATTGCGAGGTTTTTTAATCGGAAAGAAATGAAATATACTAATCTATTCTACAATCGATAGAGTATCAGAACAGAAACACATTTTGAATAATACAGAGAAGAGTCTCTGTCTTCTGACTAAATAATTATTTTTCAAATAAATGCAATGTGAGGAAGAATATTGAAACGTACATATCATAAACATACAAAATATAGCATACAATATGAGAGGCAAATCATAAATCCTTCACAAATAATGTACATGGAATAGAAACATTGTAAAAAGCTAACCCTTTAACCATGCAACGTTTGGAACAAAGATGCAACAAGTACACACATTTACGAGTAGATGATAATTTAACGCATAGAAATATGAAAATATTTGATCTATCTGCCTAAGTTCAATTCGTTTTCAATAAGTAAAATTAAGGACAATAAATGAGAAAACGGCAATGTAGTTTTTGGTTTTCCATTTTTTAAAATAGTATTATCATGAAAGCGAAGGAAAATAAAACAGCTGGGAAAAATATATGAATAAATAATGAGCATTTTCCGAAGACAAAATGAATAATAACTTGAACAGATATGCAAACAGTTCCGGAAATATGTACGAGGTACAGATCAAAATGTGAATAATCTGAGCCGTTTAACTAAAATGAAATCCACCATTTCATTTGAAATGCACCCAATATATTTCAGAAAAGGTTGACATCTGTACTCTTTTAGTATTAACAGGCAAGTCGCATTGACGTTGTATTCTTCAATTAAATCCATTACGCTCGATAAAAATGTAATAGCAATTATAAAAAAACCCTAATATTTAATTCATTTATTTATTTATCTATTAAATTTTATTCTAACAGGGTAGCCCCATCAGTAATCGAAGTACTGTTCTACATGGGGACCATGTATAATAGGAAATACATTATGTACATAAAAACAAACAGTTACATGAAATAAACCTCCACATTCTAATACAAAACATAAACATAACATATATGATTAAGTTTTAACTATAGATGGCATTTAACAGAAGGATCAGAGAGCATTGAAAAGTTTAAGTTAAATTTGGAAACAGAGATAAGCAACTTATGAAATAAAAGGAAAATCAACAAATCATGATACATCGATGTTCATGCTGTCAGATTACATATTTCAAATTTAACCATCTATAGATGGATCGCATTTGTGTGGTAGTAGTAAATATTGATTTAAGTCTGATATAATTTTTGGTTTTAAAATCAACCAACACAGGAACATTATATTACAAAAGTGTGAAACAGTAATATGATGAAAGGAAAAGTAGAGGAAAAACATGGTGCCAAATCAAAACGAACAAAGAAGTATAGTATACTGTGAAAAATACCCATCTCAGGAAGGTTAGACTTTAATATTGAAAAATTTTCATTATTCATTGAATTGCGTATTTTAATTGTAAATGGAATTTGGAATTCAGTCATTTATCAACCGATGGCTGTAAAGAGTTTTAAATAAATAAATCGTACATACACAACTTTCATATTAGCACGTGAATATGCAATTTTCAAATAACATTTTGATAGTGAGATATATACAAAAATGAACCGTTTAAAACCCAATAATTATCATTATATAACAAAGTAGTTATGCACATGGCATATACTGGTATATCATTTTTATCATCATTTGTTTTCAATTTGTAAGGATGTGACTATATAGATTTCACATAATTTGTTGTATTCGAAATTGTGTATTTCATTAACATTTCCACTTGAAAATTGCATGAATATATCAACACTTTTAATGCACCAGTGATGCCTTAACGAGACATTCACCTATACGTGCATACAGAGAAAAAGACATACGTATGTCTTATACCATGTATACAGTCACTAAGTTGAATGCCGAAACCACACAACTCAATGAACATTATTCAGGTGACAAATGTAGTGTACGAAAATGTACAAATACATACAATGTATACAAACGACCATTTATACATTTAATACCTTTTGTATAAGATTGCATGATCATCAACGATCAACATACTAGCACGGCGATGTACACGTAAATGTAAAAAAATACCCCTAAGCTGTTAAGCTACAGATAAACGTACAATGGAATTCCCAATATCTTTGGAGTGGATATAATACATTGATATTTTAATGGGAGGGAGAGGGCGATTTGACTTCCTAACTTGTGTTTATTCTTTGTTTCAAATGAACATGTTATGAATAAAGAAAAGGGGGTATATCGGAAGACTGATATCATCTAAAACCTATTTACCCCTCCCTAATGAAATTGAGCTCCGAGAACGGCGACGATTCATAATCTCTTTGAAGGCGTTGGGAGGAGTCTAAATGTGTCTATTTATTGACTCCTCCATAACATTGCAAGTTGATTGCCTCCCCCCTCGATGACACAATGGACAACGGGAGGAGCCATTGATCATGACCCCCTCCCTGTCTCTGTGGCTTGAGTGACGTGTGGAGGGGAGCATGTTGCATCTTATAATGCTGCCCCTCCCCATTGGTATACAGACAGGAGTATATGGTCATTATTAACTCCTCCCTATCTGCAGTGGAGTAATTCAGGGGAGGGGTCCTATTTCGATGATCAATATGCGCGTTGCCCGTATGGGGCTTTTGTGAAGACTGAGCTTTAACGGGAGGGGCGGTTTTCCTTTTTATTTAGGTCTTCCTATACCTCCTATTAGTGGAGAAACAAATATGATTAAATATATTCCATCCTCTCCCTCTAATAAAAAGCAAACCAAATTTTCTGAGGTTTGTATTCATTGTTAATGAATATTTATTTGCCACTTTAAAAGTAAAATTTAATTGGCCAAAGTCCATATATCGTGGAATTCCATAGTACCTACATTTGCCACCTGTGTAGTAAAATAAAGAAAGGCGCAGGTATTTCAATGCTATACCATCCACTGTATAAGCTAGCTATTACCTAAACCCTACAGAAATCACCCGTTTCTTGAAATGATATTAGAAACAAGGTGCACGTTTATAAATGCGTCCATGATGCATTAAAACGCTTAACATATAGGAACAGTATAAACTACGATGCACGTATTCATCTTGTTGAACATGTTGAATGTTCGTATGTCCATCCTTCAGAGGCGTCAACCGGTCATCCAATGAGAACCATTATGACAATGGTTGGAAACCTGATATAAGCTGCTATTATACTTTATTATTAGATACAGTGGATGGCACTATACCTTGCAATCATTCTTTTAACCATCAAGTATAAAATATAAAAAGCAACGAAGTATAGTAGTATGTTCCTCACATGTACCACCGTAATTATTTATCGGTATGTATCTATATTTCTTTCTTTAAAAGAAAAATCAAAAGGTCTCAGTATCTGAACCACAATCTTTTCTATTTACTTTCTTTTAAAAAAATGAATACCATCTCCCGATTGATTACCATGAAGGAAAAAGAAATGATACATTGCTAATGATGTACAGTATAAACATTATCTTAAGTATCATGGTCATGAGATAATACTCAGCAGACGGGCACGATGATTATACCAATGATTAAAAGAATGATTACATTTTTTTTTTAGGTACAGCTACACATGTGACGTTCCTAATTCACCAGTGGTACTCATTATCATATCCCAAATAAACAACGATCTTGGGGCAGGCAGAGACTGCCTTTGAGGGGCAGAATACCCCTTAAATCTTAATTATTAACATGGTTTAACAAATGAAACTAAACCATAAGCTACCTACATTGACAAATATATTTATTTGCAACCATCCCTCCATAAATCGCTAATCAATTCAGAAACTCCTCTTACAATAGAAAGAAAATTAATTAAGGCAATATCTGATAAGGCGGTTTCAGGTTTTTTCTTTCCCATTGAATTGGAGTAAATGGTAGTCTGGTAAAATATAGTGGTTAAATAGTAAAATATTGATAATACCGTACATTACAAAATAATGGTACAATACACCCCTATCAAAACGATGTATTAGTTTTATATCAAACCTTACAAAAGGTAAATTCAAATTATTTTGAGCTTGAAATACTGACGTTGTAGTGATATATTTGCATGAATTGTTCATTCTTTAATAAATTAATGTTCAGCTTGAAATAACACATCGTGGCGAGGAGTAATTGTTTTTTTCCTCCAATAATGTTTTATAATTATGTTTGCGGTCGGATGTACACTTGAACGAATCGAAAGAAATTATGAATTAAGTTGGTCAACTTTCAAATATTCTTTTCCCAAAAAGTCTGTTATTCTATTGGGATTCAAATAGGCCTATAGAATTATTTCTTTATGATCAAGGATATAATTTGATTTATCCCGTTTACTCGTGTGCTCTCTCTAATACTGGAATAGAAAAATTATATTTGATGGTATCATGCTTTGATTTCACATTAATATAAAAAAGGATTGATTGATACTATCTAGTCACTTCAGCAAGTTTAATGATGGAAATTTCATTTTATTTTTACATCTTTCATCACACATCGAAATACAGTTGTTTAATCTTTGTACAGATTTTGGAAGGAGAACAAACCAAACGTCTTTCAACTCATTTTTTGTTGATGAGGCAGTATTGTCCTTTTTATATACAATGCGTATTTAAATTAATAATGTTTATATGTATGTATATCCCATCTAGGTGCAGTTACTATAGAAAAGTAAAACATTACCGTTTCAGAAAAATGTGAGTTAAGTTAAAAGACATCCTAGTTGTATAAAGTACCAAATTCAGAAATTGGAAAATAAAAAAGCCCGAATCATGAGCAATGGGGAGTAATGCCATTAGGAAGTTCTGAATATTTTGCAATAAAAGAAGTCAATGAAGTTTTATATCGTAAATTATGCCAAAAGATTGATCTTGAATTAAATACAAAAAACGCCCAGGTTGGGAAGATTGTGATAAGCGCTTATCCCATCTTCTTTATCGTGGACGAATTTTGCCCCATATAGGGCAAGTCGATTCGGGAAAGTGAAAAATGGCAACACCAGGAACTAAACCTATCCAGAAGAGAAACGACAACCCGTTATCACTGCACTATTCACTATTTCCAGCCATCACACAATTCCAATTTTAGTGCTCTAGTGACATGGGTTATAAACACATAAATACAACAAGCCATCAGTCACATGTCCCAATCTGTAAATAAAAAAGATTCAAGAAGAGTGAAATAAGCGCTTATTTCACTCTTCTTGCTTGTAACTTTTAATCAGTAATGAAAAGGTAAGTTACATGACAATGAGAGTGAAATAAGCGCTTATCTCACTCTCATTACCGACCTTAATTCGTTTATTTTACCAGATACCCTCATCAAAGATCTTTCTCATGCAAACATTATATACTTCCATTTGTGTGGCACAACTTCCAAACGCTCATTTTTTTTTTATTATTGGTAATATTATTACAATCATTGATATGATTAAAACATACTAGTATTATATCTATCACTATTATGACTCCTTCTAGCCTTATTATCAATGATACGGGAAATTTTGAAAAATAATTTTGGTATCATAAAAACTTGGGCGTCTTCTTTAGTGAAATATTTCGATTTCATTAAGATTAGGGTAATTGTAATAATGCATGTTGTCATTTCTAAAATCTTATGTTAAGTTCGAAGGAGGATTGTTTGTTTAAAAACATTTTATTGATACAGCTGGGTAAGTTCTAGTGATATATATGAACATAATTTGTAAAAAAAAATGTGAATTTGCCGAATTTTAGGCAAAAATGAAGTAAAAAATTGTATTTTATTCAGCTATTCTAGTACACTGCAGACAGTGACGCATTGTATGTAAAGACAACTCTGACAGAGACCGACGGACACATGAATTAAAAGAAAACAGGTTTGTATCTTCGCTTCATCAGACAAGTCACAAACAATTTGTTTTCCATGTAGTGATGAATGTAAAAGAAAAGGCCTTGCAATCTGTTATAGATTTACATGTAAATAGACTTTTCGATATATCCAAATCGTGAGGGAAACTAAAATTTTCTAGCACAAATATGAGAGAATAGATGGGGATCATATTTGTCCACCTCAATTCCTGAATAGATATTAAATAAAACGGAAGTAATCAAAAGTGAGTGCTGGTTTCTTTTATTTTTCGTTTGAAATTCTTAAATTATTATATTCGGATGTATTAGAGAGAGAAGCGAGTGATTTTTTTCTTGACGAAGTTTCAAACTTAACGACACGAAATGAAATAAATTTTCATACTTAGTTATAAAAGTCAACAATTATGTCCATTTTTTTTATATGAATGCAGTATAGGAACATTATTTTTTTAATGAATAAATTGTTCATGCAAATGTATTCATACATGACTAATTAGCATATTGAGAAGTATGAAACTAAATATGCTGGGCCCCAAGATAGTAACTACATGCATATACAAACAAAGTGGCTGCCAAATCTAATATCTTAAAAATAAAAATATCTTATAATAAAAATCTTAATAANGGGGGGGGGAGGGGTGGTGGTAAGTTTCATAAGTTTTTGGCTTGCGAATTTGATAAGAGACAGCCGAAATCAAGGGGCCAGTTTACCAATTAATTAACATTTCATACAAGTTTCTTACAACGAAAGCAGTTACATGGCATTCCTTATCCCCATTCGCAACAATTGAACGACAATAATTGGATTGATGTTATGCCATGTCAGGCAAGCCTTAGGTAAGCTGAAGGATTTAAGAAAAATCTTTAGAGTACACTTAAGGCTCGATATATTAGTACACCTGCCTATTAGTGGCGGACGTTCCCCCACCCCCTGCCTCCGCACCAGGAATGGCAAAATGTACGATGCGCATGATCTGATTACAATACAGAGATATATTTAAAAATCCATATGTCCATATAAAAACTGTCCAAACTAGACTTGAGAAATGTATTAGAACGTTCGTCAGGAAAGTCTGTCAATTGATAATGTCCCTTCATTAATACATGTAAAGCCTTAACAAAGTATTGCAGGTATATACGATAAAGGGTTTACCATATTATAATACAAAACAGGCCCGCAAAACGATATAAACAGCTATGGCCGACTTTTTCCATGGTTCCCTATAAGGCCTGTATGAGTTATACAATATCGAATCATACGGGATAATCGATTATTTCCAACGTTGCCGATTTCATGACAAATAGTTTGAATTATTAATGGTACGTATGGACGTGCGATTTACGAGATGGATGGTTGTAGTTTACACATTAATTCTACTCTTGATTCTCCATTGGATATTTTTCCTTTATGCTGATAACCATATGCAGTACCAAAGTAAAAGTATTACCAGTCACGGATCTGGGGGCAAAACGGCAAAAGGGAGAGACTCTCCTCTTTTTTCATTTATTTTTTCATCTGCTTTTTTAAAGTGTTTTTCTCATTTTCATTTTTTTTCTCATTCTTTTTATTACTCTTTTTATTTTTTTTCTTTAATTTTTTTTTTTTAGATTTATTTTCATTTCAATTTTTTCTATTTTTTTGTTCTTTTTATTTTTTTGCATTTTCTCATTTTTTTTTGTTTTACTGTTTTTTATATCTTTCTTTTTATTTTTTTAATTTATTTTTTTGTTCATTTTTCTTTATTTTGTTTTATTTTTATTTTTTAAATATGTTTCGAGGATTCATTTTGCGTGCTTAGTTCATCTGTCATTTTTTATTCTCATCTGGATCCGTGACACATTACAAACCTAACCTGAAAGTCTTGTGCTGTCGGATACCAAATGATCTGGTGAATAGGGTTATGCTGTCACAAGGTAGACATTGAAATACCTGCATACTTACCATCAGGTGGAATCCGCATCCCCTGAAAAAGAAAACAGAATAGAGAGTGGTTAATGAAAAATATGGTATACGAATAAGTAAAATATCATTAGCTTGTAATTTTTTTTTATTACTCTGGCACAAAATGGATTTGGCATCTGATCACATAATATAATTTTCAATGTTAACCAACGAAATTCCTCAGTGTCCTGTTCAAAAGTGATGTTTACCCTTTCGTATGTTTAGCCAAGTTGATATTGAATGTCACATACAAACTAGTGAGATGTAAAATCCAGGAAATATTTTGTCAAGGTGACCCCTTTCAGGTGCGATTAAATGTTGATATATGTGTGCTAAATATTTTCTTTCCACCTTCAGTAAAATGTGTACGGTTGTTCTTGTACCATCCGACTGATAACGTCTTACATTTTTATGTTTGATACTCACTTCTAGAATTGATAATCCCGAATGGTTGTGACCTGATGAAAAGTAAAATTGTCATTTTATAGCCTTAATTTCTACCCCATTGCAGTTCAATTAAACGGCGCGTTTTCTTTATTGTTGAAGGTAAGAAGTTGGCAGGGAGATGATGGGGGTCGTCTTTTTCAGGTTGTAAATAAATTGGCAAAGCCAAAGGACGAATATTCTCGAGAATTTAACAAGACACTTAAGTGAGCTTTAAAGTGTAATTCTAAAATATCTGTCAATGTTTTCTTTTGCAATAAATTTGTTCTACAATTTATATTAAGGAAATGGTACAATTATGCAACCTTTTCCAATTTATCGGTAACATTGAATCAAAAGGGTGTAACATTGCATTTTTGCGCCCTAAGCTATTACATCATAGTTTATATATGGTTGCATTATTGTATGATATAATGTGAGTTCAGTGGGACGAAGAGGATTCAATTTGCTTTTAACATAATAATTTCTAGATGTTGTAGTGCATAAATTGTCAACGTGTGACTTCCATGATGATTTGCCAACTTTTAATACACCAGGAAATCTGTAATCTACAAATATTATGGCACCGGGTGATTTAGAGATGATAAAGAAAACATTGAGTGACGTCCCATTAGCCTTGATCAAGTCAGTCCCTTGCAAAAGTCCGTCGTTAACAATTAAGCAGTCATCGTCAAACAGAATGAACATCGTGCAATTGAAAAGGGTTTCGGGTAGGTTTCCCCGGGTTACTTTATATTCAATTGGAAGTATAGATAAATAGTGGTTCAAATTGTTTTCTTCCAGTTAGGTAATTTCTGAATCACTCCATGGTCGCTGACAGATGTCCATGGAAATGGTACAAATCGTAAAAATTATTATATTGTACGACTGTCATATTGAAGAAAAAAGCACTATATTTAGTCTGGACGCCTTTGTGCCTCGATCCATAAGAAATGGGAGGTCTCAACATCTTCATAGGATATCAAAAGCTTTTTCTGTCTGTTTGCAAATGGAATCTTATTCATAAAAAGTAGCCTACATTAGATATCCAGTAGCCTAATTGCTGATTACGAGTCAGGTGTATTAAAAAATCAGCCCCTACATTTCCCATTTCACCAGTGAAGTTACTAAATGCACACGAGTTTTATTTTTTTTTATGAAAGTGTTGATTTGAAGGAATTAGAACATCCATCCCTGAATTATAACGGCCGTTGAAAATACGGGTTCTTTTTTACGTAAATTCTAAGCAAAAAATGTTTTGAAAGGCAAATGGAACTGAAATGGCGTTTGGCGCGGAGACGTTCAGTTTGATATGGCAAACCAACTGTATTCTTGTTAAATTGTATTGCACTGAACATATCTATTGTTTTACACATCTAAAAATATGTGTATGTATTAGAGTGCAACTTTAAAAAAAACTTGGTTGACTTTCTTTTGAACAACGTGTAAAGTATTTTAGATGTATATTTATTTACAAATGTCTCAATAACACGGGTCAGAGTTTTTTAAGGACAAATCTCAATATGTATCACAAATTCACGACTGACAACAAATATCTAGTTGTCCCAAAATGCAACACTGAATATTCTAAGCGTTCTTTCATTTACTCTTCAATTATGAATTTTAATGTTTTACCTCTGGAAATTAAAAATCTAAGTACATAATCCTATTTTAAACGAGCACTGAAGAATTTTTTCCTTAACAATAGGTGATTTATTACTTACAGTTATCGAGTATTTCATCGTGATATGCATATTTTCTCAAAACCACCGAATTATAGCTCACAATACGACTTTTTGCATATAGAAAAGGTTGTATTTGGTTTTGAATGTTTGCTTTATGTATATATAAAATGAAAACTACATTTCTTCTATTCCGAATAACGCATTAAGTATTTTTCGATGTATTTTTATCTACGAAGGTCTCAATAATATGTGTTCAAAATTTTCCAAGGACAAATTTCAATATGTATCACAAGTGGAATTAGAACACGATAGACAGCAAACAAATATATGGTTGTACCAAAATGTAATACTGAATTTTTAATCCGTCTTTCACTATTCTTGTAATTTTTGTCATTATTGTAATGTTTTACCAAAAGAAAAATAAGTGCTTTTATTAAATTATAATCGAGATCTGAAGAGAACAAGTAAAAATGTAAACAATAAGCCGAATTATGGATGCAAGAGAAAATTATACATTCTGAAAAATGACAACGTTTATGAATTTGTAATATAAAAACTAGGCTGCCATTCTTGTGAATAACGAGAGAACTATTTCCGATGATGATTTATTTTCAGATGTCTCATTAATTATATTTCCTTTCGTTACAATTTATTGCCAGAAAATGATATACTAGTTTCCATAACTAAAAGAGCGTAGCGATTCGGGCGGGCGAATCAGAATAGGTCAAGAATTTAAATTGTAATGGTATTGAATAAGGTTCAGAATGTGCTGATGTGCTAACTCTAGATAATTACTACTCTGGCTTTTTAAGACGGCCAGACAAAAGTGTTTCACAAATAATGAGTTAATGCCCAGGAGGCATTGTAATCACATGGAACTTTAATTTCTTGAAGATCTTTTCACCATAAGGTTTTTCCTGTTTTTTTTCCTTTTTAGGTTTTCTGTTGTTTTTTTTTTCAACCTAGGGAAAAGAGTTCGGCATAGGGCAAATACTATATTTTATGTAAATTTTCATGTATATGTTTTGACTGATGTATTATTTTAATCATGTTAATTGCCGAGTTTGTTATTTGTGTATTTTAAACATAATATGGGCTGTTTCCGCGGGGAATTGAGTCGAGTGGAGGCAGTGACATGCCGGTTCCGATTTCAAAAGCATTACAAACAAGCATTGCATCTTTCGGAGATGGTTTATATCGTGTTGCTATTAGTGTAAATAGTTATGTTTAAGTTTTATTTATATATAATACACATGGCCGATTTTTGTTACTGTATATGTTCATGTACTTTTTATTATGCAGGACCCCTCGTGATACCAACATCTTGTTGTGAGGGCATCCTGCTAAAATATCGATTAATAAATAAATAAATAAAATAAATTGCATGCTCCTTCGATTTATTTTGAGGACTATATTGTTTTGCTTCAACTTGCTTTAACATCCTTACCTGGGAAGAAATAATAAAAGGCGGTCAAAGACAGGAATAGCCGCCGGCGTCTACATCTACTGACATATTCCGTCTTTCCTGACCGCTGGTAAGTCTGGCGAGGACACGGCCGGCGGTGACCAGACACTACCCGCCTTCGGCTTCCTCCTCACCACTCCTGCAGCAAGGCGTTTACGTCCCAAAGGCTATCAGCAGTGTTCGACCAAGAATCCCCCCTCGGTCTCCCCCCTGCTGCTTCTTCGGATCTGAAAGAAAAGTGATTATTGCAGAGTTAGAGCAATCATCCTTTTAATTACAAAATGCTTTAATTTTTTTTTAATTATTATTCGAAATATCCCATTAAAAACCCATTCGTCTGAAAGGGTGATCAAGCCTTTTCTGACATTCGAATCTCTCCTGTATGGAGAATAGAGCTAAATGTCAGTGGCTGTTAACCCCGCTCAAAATGTATGACCCGTCACACTTCGGTCTAGTCTATAGCATGCAGTTTCTTAAAAAGAGAATGAACAAAGGTATGGGGTGTTTCAGCAAGGAGGGGTTTAAGAACGGAGCAACAGCTCATTGAAACGCTTGGTCAATTCAAAAGATGAACAGTACACAAGGCGATCCTTTGATATCCGACGTTCGATACTGCCAAATACGACTGGAGTGACTTTAAGATAACAACCGATCTAATAATTGATGATGCGCAGTAGATTTAATGTAAAAGGGCACATATAAGTTACAAATGTGCAGTTGTATTAAAATTTTGGATCATATTAAATTGAAAGTCTCCCTGTGTATTGTTTATTGAGATATAGCTAAGATACTGTAATTCACATAGACTTTTTGCTACAGATTTGAGTATCTCCCGATTACTTCCGATCGTTGTATTTTCATATTCATTTAATAATATCATATTGTTCTATCAAATACCTTAATGCCATTCGTGTACAGTAATGTCCATTTGTAGAAATCATTGTTTTGATTCTTGCAAATTCTGATCACTGGTACCAAATTTCACTTAATCTATGTGCTTATTTATATGTGGTACTTCTTCAGTGAAAACCTGAGAAAATAGAATTACAGTCGCTATAAAACTTCCATTATTGTTAAAGAATAATGGTCATTCTAGCAGTGGGTTCAGTGATAGTTCTGTCCTGGTGAAGCGTTTTGGGAAGCACATATTTTCCATAATTTGTCATTCTTTAAGACGCGGCATCGAACCTACTTCAAAAAGTATATTAAATTGAAAGTCTCACTGTGTATTATTTATCAAGATATAGCTTAGAAACTGCAATTCACATAGACTCTTTTTGCTACAGATTTAAGTGTCGCCCGATTACTTCCGATCGTTGTATTTTTAATATCCATATCGAGTCATGTCACTAAAAAGAGTGTTTTATTATCTAAAGAATGACACCGTAGTTGTTTCCAGAGGTTATTTAATAGCTGAGTAATTCCCTTTGAAGTATAAAAAAGTATAGACGCAAAAACTGCAAATCAGTAATTGTACCTATTGTAGTCACGTTGTTAAACTATATAATTAAATGGATACAAGCCTGTGAATGGATAGATCGATGAATAAAATAACAAATAATCAATGCTAATCAACTTGTAAAGATGTTTATTACAATGAATGGTAGCAATCTAAAAAAAATTCACCTGAAAAAATTAATTTATTCATTATTTCACTCTTTAATTAATCGTTTCTTCGTGCTTTTGCATCAATTTTTTCCATTCAAAACCACATTTTAATGGTGACACTACAGTAAGTCAATTACAAATCTTGCAGTTTTTACTCTCATACCTTTGTTACTTTCATAGGGAATTGCTTATCCATGAAATAACATCTGTAAATAAATGAGAAGTCATTCTTTAGGTAATAAATCACTCTTTTCAGTGATATGGCCCGATATGGAAATAAATTTTCCATATTTTTGGTATGTGTCCGTAAACTTAGATTTCTAACATTTTTTGAGGAGTTTATAATAATATCATATTGTTCTATCAAATACCTTAATGCCATTCGTGTACAGTAATTTTCATTTGTATAAATCATTGTTTTGATTCTTGCAAATTCTGATCACTGGTACCTAATTTCACTTAATCTGTGCTTATTTATATGTGGTACTTCTTCAGCTAAATCCTGAGACAATATAATTACAGTCGCAATAAAACTTTCGTTATTGTTGACGAATAATGTCTATTCTAGCAGTGGATTCAGTGATAGTTCTGTCCTGATGAAGCGTTTCGGGAAGCACATATTTACCAGAATTTGTCATTCTTTAAGACGCGGCATCGAACCTACTTCAAAGAGGTTTTTGCAGGTGTAAAACCGTCCTTGGTTTCAGGTACATTACCAAACCTTTGGTATCAGTCGTTAATTTGTCGGTATTATTCCAGAGCCGTTTAATATTTTTCTACGGAGAGATTTCTTTTGTCGGAGATACAGTGGTCTTTTTCCTGCAGCGAATATCTAGCAAAGGGATTCGTTTTCATTCTAATCCAATTTATCACATATCTTTGGTTAGATTACGATATCTAAACCAAGGCCTACATGGAGGACCAGATGTGCCCGATATTCGAAATAAAAAAAATCGGTTCATATACTTACGGGCACGGCTGGTGTAATATTACTAGACGCCTCCAGCGTTAGCCCTGTTTGCGGCAATCCGAGCAGACCTCCGTAGGTTCTGGCCTGCACGATTGGCGGCACGACGTTGCGCTCTTCCTGCGGGAACCGGAGCGGGAGCAGCTGCCTGGACTGGTGCTGCGGCTGGCTGTGCGGCTGCACGGGCTGCCTCCATTGCCAGAAGACGGGGTGACTTCCGTCGGGGGTGGATTTGCTCGCGCTCTTCCGCCCTTCTCCTCCGCTCCTCCTCTCTTCGGCGTCTTTCAGGAACGACCTCCGCAAGGCCGTGGTCCCTCCGCAACATGTTGACTGTTGGATTATAAAATATATATATTTTAGTCATTTTCATACAAGTTTGCTATTGTTCTAATTTACGTTATATTTTCTCCCCAAATGTGCTGGCACAAACTCCGACATTTTGTGGTCAGTTTTCGCGTGGTGAATATATCGTAGTCCAGTCTGAAGTCTTATGGTGTGTTCAAAGGTTGCAATTTATCGCAAGATGCAATTGATCGGAACGCAACAATAAAATCATTGTTTCATGCGAGTCTTGCTAAATGCGCTCGCCTAACGCGAATGAAAATGCGCGTTCAACCTTCAAAGTTGCAGTTTATCTTGAACACTAACTTGACCCGGATTAGAGATCTGACAGCATTGTAGTGTGTAGGTATGTAGTCTCTTACTGTAGACACTGTTGTGTACTCTGAATATGTGGTTGAATAGAAATGAAAATAAATGGCTTTTAAATAGCGCTTGTCACCTATTCACGAGAAGTCCCCAAGCGCTCTTTGCATTTCTTCAAAATTATTTTCAAAAAGAGCTTACATAATCTTTGTTTTTTAATATTCTGTTTAAAATGAATTTTGCAGAAAGGAAAACAGTTCATGGATCAACCATTGTAAACAATTGACTCTAATTAGTGCAAATCTATGATATTTTCAAAACATCAAACATGAAGATATCTTACCGTGTTGCGTGCAGTAGAGTTCATCTCCAGCGTCCTCTCCGAAACGATGGAGACCTCGCCGGCTGCAACGGTCGCGACCATAAAATCTCATCGGTCCAATCTCGAAGCGGCATCGGACCTCTGCTGGCTGACTGTAATTGAAAACAAAATACCCAGAAATTATTTTTTTGCCAAATATTAGTAAGACTATTTACTGATGCGCGAGACGTGATATAATAATCTATCTCGACACCCCCGGTCATTAGTCTCGAGTACAGTATTGCACACAAACAGTGGGTATAGATCAACGAGGTTTTTTAATCTCGCTGAATAGTAGCAATATTTCATTCTCGTGTTTGTAAAGTAAAGTTTATTTTTCCATATGCAGCTCCCAGAGTCACTTTTGGTCACAACATTAGTACTAAAATGTGCATAATATTTGCATAATATGCAAATTAGCTTGCACCATTAGAGAAAATCCATAATTTCCCTGTAGCTATGGATCAAAGTGTGGGAATGAGGCAAGGGAATTGACCAAACATATGTTTTCATGGTCATGGTACAAGATGGCCATATATTAAGATCAGTTTCATCAATATAATTTGCATAATATGCAAGTAATGTTACCATTTGATATGCAAATAAGCTTCCGCCATCTGAGAAAAGTCCATAATTTCCCTAAACTATGGGAATGAGGCCAACGAATTGACCAAACCTATCTTTTCATGGTCAACAAACAATACGGGCATACATTTATATCTTTTTTAATCAATATGATTTGCATAATATGCAAATGATTTTACTATATAATATGCAAATTAGCTTTCTCCATTAGTAACATTCTACAATTTCCCTATAGATATGGGCCAAATTGTGGAAATGAGGCAAGCGATTGACCGAATATGTATATTATTTCTATGGCCAGCAAACAATATGGACACACATTCATATCAGTATGAATATATTTCGCATAATATGCAACTGATTCGACTCGTTAACATGCAAATTAGTCTCAATTTAGGAAAATTAAATGTTTTTTTTTAAATTTTTGACCCAATTGTCATATTTAATCTAATAAAATGACCAAGCCTATGCTTTCATGATCAGTAAACAAGAAAAACATCGCTTCAAATCAAAATCAGGAAAGTTCTCTCCTGAAGATCTCAATAAAGGTCGAAAATTTAAAGTGACTCACGATGTCTCTACATGAAGTCATCATTCTTACTTTCTAGCTTTATCTATTCTTAGGACATCTCACTGATTTAGTGAAAAACATTTTATGTTATTGTTGCATCTCGATTTGTATTGAGGGCGCTAGGCGCCTTCACAATAACTTGGAAATGTTCAAGATAGGTATTGATGTATAAGTTAATTTGCAAATTCCGCATGATGCTGATCTAAAAAAACCTTGGTCCACAGGATATGAGAAACTCGAAAGTATGAGTAATGACTATAATAAGAGACATTGTGGGTCACTAAAGCTACCTGTGCTTGTTTCATTCCAACATTTTAATCCGTGTTTATACTGATTTTCTCTCTAAATGGCGGAGGCTAATTTGCATGTTATGCAAATCTTATTGATTTGAAGCGATGTCATCTTGTTACCTTATTATGGAAATACAGGTTTGGCTACTTTATTCGATTCAATTTGACAGTGGAGTCCAAAATTACAAATTAAACATCGATTTGTCTTTAGAAGTGGAGGCTTATTTACATACATTTTAAGATCATTTGAATATCATGTAATTTATGTTACTGATACAAAATATGCCCATCATGTTTGTTAACCATGAAAACATACATTTTGTTAATTTGCTTGCTTTATTACCACACCTTGATCCATAGCTATAGGGAAATTATAATGGAGGTGAATTTGCATGGTATGTAATGAAATTATTTGCATACCACGGATATCATATTGATGATACTGCAAATTTTGCTGATGTGGAAACCTTAGCTTGGATAATTTCATTTGCTTTAATCTGACAAATGAATCCACAATTGCATGTTAAACATCGAGTTGTCTTTAAAAGTGGGTGGTAATCTGCATGCTACATTGAAAGATTACTTGCACACTATGCAAATCATAATAATGACACCTGAATATATGCCCATCTTGTATGCTGACTACGGAAACGTTGTCTTGGTCAATTTTCTCGCCTCACTTTCACTTTCATCCATAGCTATCAGGACATTTTTGGATTTTTCTCTAATGGCGGAAGCTAATTTGCATATTATGCAATTACCATGCACATTATAGTACTAATATTGATCTGTGGATATGTTTTTATATATATATATATTTTACTAAGCATGAAAACATGGGTTTTGACAATTTATTTGATTCAGTATGTTAACCGAGTCCAAGATATTGGGGAAAGACGATGATTTTCCATAATGGCGGGGCTTATCTGCATATTATACAAATAAGGGAATTTCCCATGCTATGACTTTTAGTATGGTATAAAGGGGACGCACTGAAATGCATGGTGGTAAAATAAATGTTGTTGCAATTTTGGGTGGGTAATGGGCCAAGTTTGACTGGACTAAGACGGGGGGGGGGGCGTCCCTTGAAGCATAACATGTCGAGTACATTTTCGCAAGCTCGGTATTTAGAGCAGAATTTGGTCGAAATTAGCACCGGAAAGCATGAGGATCCATTCATTTCGATTAAAGAAAATGGGAGAGGGTGCGAGCGCGGGGG
>BQKZ01000423.1:112537-152750 GCA_036244855.1 Temnopleurus reevesii | reverse complement strand
AAATGCCTTTGGAGCGCGAGGTCAATGCGTGATAGGTTATTGAATATTCATTATCCACTCTCTGAAACGGGTTATTATTGGCTGTATGTTAATGACAAAAATGACATCATACCTCATTAAGTGTTTGTCCGCCGTCGCGTGTAGACTTTTTGTAATGCTTTTACTCCAGTCAAGGTTTGACTCCAGCCAATCAGAAAACACGATCTATCGTCTGGATATAGGGCCTTTTGCATGAAAAGAGTTTTGGATTTAGGCCCTTTTGCATGAAAACATACATTTCATATCTATTTTTGGCATACTTCCTGAAACTTTTTTTGAGTCAGAGTATAGTCCGTTTGATGCGCATGATCAATCTTTATCTAGACATGCTAAAACATGCCCATCGACCAAAAATGGATTTAGGGCCTTTTGCATGTCAGCTCTTCATATATATATATATATATATATACACACACACAAAATATTTGCCATTGTGTAATAGACAAAGACGTATGAATAGAATTTGACTACGTTACGAAAGTGGGCCATTGAGCGATGATAATTTGCGCTTATTTGCACTCATGTCCGTTCAAGCAAGATGAGAAGCCATATTTGCAGTCATGTCCGTTCAAGCAAGATGAGAAGCCATAAAAGTGAATCGAGAATTTTATTTTTGGTTCAGTCTTAATTGCAGGTACCTAAGGATGATTTCTTAGCCTTAATAGTTGTTTGTCATATTTTACAATGTTTCCAAAGTCTGTTTTTTGTGAATTCTATTCGGCTAGAATCTTGCGACACTGCCCAAAATCACCCATATTGTAACCAACCCTATCACATTTGACAGGCAACGCTGACTGGACTGAAGAAACAAGTATCCAATCCATATCAAACTTCTGGCTCTAACATGTCTAACCCAAATCAGTCAATTAAATATCACCAAAAGTCTTTTAGCACGCAGCCATGAAAGCATGTTTCAAAACAATGGCGCTATATTTTTCTCAAGTCTGTTTTTGTCACGAAATGTTTTTTTTTTTGTTTCATTAGACATTTAAATCTCCTGATGTAGCTAACATTTTATCTGAAATTGCACGATTTAGCTTATAGATCGACAGCATTAATCCTTAATGACACTACGCAAGGCGTAATGTCATTTTCCGAGACACTTCTTGAAAGCTAACAAACAGAGATTTCGTGCTTCTGAGTTTGTTACAAGGTAGATAATCGGCTGAATCCAGGCACAGCTTCCTGAGAGAGTGTCAAAGATAATCACAACAACCGGGTGTAAGGGTGTTAAGTAGTTAATGACGTATGGTGTCCATGATGTGCAAAAAGACGTGGTAAGAAGAAATATAGTGATAAATCCTTTAATCCCCCTATTGCGTGGCTGATTTAGAGACGTATCGTGAGCGTTTATCTTCTGCGAGGTCCGTGTGCAATGTTCGCCGTTGGTTCGTTGGTTGGTCATTGGTTTTGGGCGGTTACGGTCTTCAGAAGGAGATTTAAATTTGTCAACATTTGCTAGTTCAACTTGAGCGAGGGTCGAATTTTCGTAATGCCTAACCGCAATTCTCAATCGACGAACAATAATCATTAACCTGATATAGATCATTGAGGTTATGACAAATGTCACAAAAACAGGCAGTGTGTACATAATTGTATGTACGATTGAAGTCCATGAGGCTTTTGCACTGAGATCCTGAGCTAAGCAACGATCTCTCAAGAGATTTATGAAAAGCGAATCAGGAATGGGAAAATAAATCCCTGAAATTAGCGATATCAGGATGATAGAGAGTGCAAGTGTGAAGTAAAATCGAGTTTTTGTTACAGTGGAGTGATATCTCAGAGGTCTGGTGACGAGAAGATAGAGATTTAAACTGATGAAACATAAACATGCCATTGTAAACATGAAAGACACAAAGTACACAAACGAGAATATTAGAGTCATAGTAGTACAAGACTCCGTGGTGTTATGAATGGAAAACCACATTATGGACCAACCGTTCCAACTCACGCCAAAAATCATGTCCGACACTGTCAAGATTTGGTAAAGAATTCGCATATATTCTTGGAGTTCTGTCTGGTGTCTGATCACAATGAACACGATCGTATTCAAAATCATGCACAGGCAAACTGATATGATGTTGAGCGATGTGTGTTTAAGATCGATGCTCGGTTGAGTTTTGTTCACCAAAATTAAAACTTCTGTTGTCTCCATTAAGAATGATAAGTCGAATTAAATCTAAATTTTTAAACTCTGAAGGAATAATTATTTATCATAGACTAGGAAGGCGCGAAACCTATTCAAGGATGCATGAACAGTAGCAAAAGATAAGCACAATGTTTCCATTAAACTTCTCGCCCAGTGTGAATGATATTGGGTAATATTTTCCCTTTAACTGATATTCTGCGCAACAAACATAACAACCAAATGAAATAAAATCCAACATTTGTATTTCAACAATTACGACGGAAAACAAGTCCAAAAGCTGTAATGATGATATTCAACAGAACTATGCATAACACAAGTTGCTAGAGGATTTGCTTCCTTTGCTTTTATCAGTAATCTCCATGACCAGACATGAAGAAAATTTCGTGGTCGATTGGTACATGACCGAACGATTCCTAGATCAAATGGATGTTTGCTCCTCGACATCTGCCGCTTGGAATGGATTCAGTGACAAGAGTGAAAAATCTGAATAAGTTTATGGATTGAGAATCCCTATTAGCTACGTTCGAGGACCAATACCAAAATCCGTGAACAAATTGTGTAAAACTCTAGATTTATTACTACGTGATTGGTATAATGCACAACCCAATAATCATGACCCTAACATACCTAATAAAGGTAGATCTATCCAATCGGCGCTTGATATTCCTATGATGGATAATGACATCATAACACTCCTGAAAACATATCATAATCCGAATCTAGCAATGTCGTTACAGAATACCATAACACTGCGAGCAATATACACTGATATATAGCCTCGGGGTGCTGTTCAAAATCAACTGCAAGTCAACTGCAACTTTGCAAATTGTAACGCGCATTTTCATTCGTTCACGGTATGCGCATTTAACAAGACGCGCATGAAGCAATGATTTTGATTGGCACGTTGTGATCAACTGCAACTTGCGATCACTTACAACTATTCGACAATACCCCCTTATTGATATACCAGGAAGGATGAAGTTCCATTATTCCGGTTTAAAAAAGATCGCTTATGATGTATCATTAAGTAAACTGTTATTTATGGAGAATTAGAAGGCCATGTAACAAAGACATTCTATAGAATACTCACCATGAACTATCTTTCAAGGGATTGTCATTCAGAGGAAATGGTTATTGCTCTCTAAAATATCGACTGCAATCGTCTTTGTTTGGTGGGCGAATATGATAATAACATCGAATGTTAAAAATACAAATTTGGAACCCTGGTTCGTATTCTAACTTAAATCAGAGTGAGATTAGTAAACCTTCAAGGTGATTTCTAATTGATTACTGATGTTACATCAAAAATTTAAAAATTGATATTATATTCTTACCCTGATTAGCTTTTATAACATCGGAATTCCCATTTTCAAGAGTACGAGTTTCACTAAAAAAAACGTTCTTTGAAGAAGGGGCGATCATAGTTCACAAATTTGCACGTTTAACATGTTTAATACTTAGATAAAAAGGAAAGGAAAAACGTATGAAAATTGATACAAACTAATTAAAACAAATACGCAGTTAAAAAGTAAACCAGTTATGTAAAACAAAATCTACGGAAAACGAATGCACATTCATTCGAATGAGAGCCATGAATAGAATTACAAAACGACATTTTTTTTAAATGAACGAAACGTGATCCAACCGTAATACCTAGAATATGAGCATTTATAAAAATTATGCAAACGAAAATCGATTTAAAAAGGGAACCGGTGAATGAGGGAACCGACAAAAACGATGAACATTGTATGCATGAAATTTATGTGGCAAGCAGCACAACATTCGCATTTGATGAATCAGTTTACTCTTCTTGTTAGAACCTATGTTCAGTGTAATACTTATATAGTTATTTTCTAATGATTTTAGTTTTGAAATGTTCTTTTAAACACGGCACGCAATCCGGCACAACATAAAATGTTGTCATATTCTATTAAGGTAAACATGTAGTAAATTCACGTCCCTGTTCAAGGTTAGTAGATCAACCTTGATTGCACCCGCTCTATTCAGCATTTTAATTTGCTATGCATGTATTGGTACTTCAAATAAAGTACCAAATCGCATTTATCTCACAAAACACTACAAACTTCGTAGTATTTCACTTTCTGGTGATACGGGTGGTCTTCCAAAATATTCTCCACGTGGCCACTAGGTATAGCGCAGTCACGGCGGTTGCGCAAATTGCAATTTCCCATTGGCACCAATAACTTAAAAACGATATTTACACTATAATGCAAAAATTCTCTATCAGCAGTATCAAAAAACGATATTAGATAGAAAAAGTTCAAAAGAACGAGTTTATAAATCGAATCAATACAATCATTGAAAAATTAATCGAACAAATTTGCCGGACAAACTCAACTTGTCAAAGTAAGCATTCATGGACCTAATTTAAGAATATATCATAGTGTTGTGAATGTTATTCCATATCCACTTAGCCGAAGAGAATTGACTCGATTTTTACCCAAAGCGCGACATACCATGATAATGCTGGTTTATTGGTGAATATATGATATTCTATGGGGTACTAAACTCAAATCCGGTGGATGTCACTTTAGGGCGTCCGTAATTTGTCGATATCCACGAATGACGAGAAATTAAAATGTCATCTTTTCATTCACAACGGTGATAAGCGAAAAGCATTCCCTGATGAAGTAGAATATTTAATGGTACAATATAAACGACAAAAAAAGCAATTTGTCATGTTGCTTTTAAAAGTAATGTTTTATGTACAGGTAAAAATACGTCCGATAATCAATCGCGGAAAAAATCCTGCTGCCGGCTAGACGCTGCTTTTGAGCAAGACCGTGAACAATGCAAAAACATGCAAATATCTGCAAAAGGGTTCATACAAGTCATGTTTATATCATGCAATTGAACATCTGTTATAAAATACACACTCAACAGATTTGAAAGAACAAAAACACATTGCCTTTACGAGCATTTCACTCTGGGCATTGTTCAAAAGTACTGCTGCACAGTATGTAGACTAACGAATGGTGAGTCAGGTCGGGGTTTGTAAAGCAGTGTGTCTCGATAAAAATAAAATCGAACAATTTAGTTGTAATTGATAACTTTTAGTGAAATAATGAAAAGTCAGAATTTGAATTATATTCAAGACTGTGAAAATGTAACTGAGCCCCTATATTTTTGACATATTCTGATAAAATAGCCCTCTGAGACGAATCGCCGAATGGACCAACTGGAGCTCGTAATAACAAAACTTCGAGCGCCGACTCTTTCGGTGAAAAACAAACAAAATGCATTGCTTTAAAGGTCCGGTAGTATGGCAACACATGTTAACTTGTGTTGATCTATGCCATTCGTCAGCTTAGAGACCCCCCCCCCCCCCCCTGTGTGAAACCTACATCTTATACAGAGTTTTCTTCAAATCTAACTTGGGCAATTTTGGAACGCCCCTAGAGATTATCTTCAAAAGCAGATGGGTGTATATGAGATTACGGTCAACTTACTGATAAACAAAAGACACAGTGAGGGATGACTCAAATAATTGTTTGGCCACGCGAAAGTACATCCTAATATCTTTTGTTAATAAAATAGGAACGTTCGCCTATAGAAATGACATAGACATCCATAATCAACTATTTATCGGACTGAAAGCCTAAATGAGGCAAAAAGTCAGCCCCTTACGATTATCAATGGGCGAGGCTAAATCATAATTGACTATATAATTTCCAACATATCAGTTGTAGAGGACAATTATGACTTGAGTAACTTAGAAAAGCAACCATTTTTTTCATATTGCTTATTATCAGGAAGCTACCATCGATCTACTGTAATAGGCTATATCATCTGTGCAGTCCTCGATTTGGAAAGAGGCATCAACATCAATGGCTGATCTGCATACATATGGAAGGTCATGTCATTGTGTAATGTAACGTGCTCTATTCGGTTCATTTACATTAGAAACACAATAGGGATTAGAATAGGTCCCTGTGGTACGCCACATAAAATTAAGTGTCAAATGGTTCAACTGTCTACTTCGGACTTACGCTCAAATCGAGGATGATACGTGAAATATCATTTGCATGCACTATATTGACGTTTAGAACTAAAGAGTTGTACATTAAAACATTCCTATTTCAATCAGATTGCAGAGGAGTGTGCGTCCCTATTCTATGGAAAATATGACAGGATTATAACAGCATAATAGTACAACCATAATAGGTCAAATTCCAAATAATGCAATGCACTATAATACGGATCCACTGACGTAGGCAAAATGATAGTGTTGTATAATAATGATAACGAAAATGCATGTGACTTACAAGTTGCAAAATCCACTAAGATTTATTATTCGAGGTGTGCAAAATTACTGCAACAACGGGCAAAACAATTGTAGCCTTTATAGAATATTCTTGAAAATAATACAGTTCCCTTAAATTAATCTATAACCAACCACTTCATTAAGAAACTAGTATATATATACTATGTACAATATACAATGATTCAAAATGTTTTCATGTGCTCCAAAACAATGCAGTTCCTGGCCTTCGGAAGAGAATATAGTTAAATTCCGTCAGCAAATATAACATAAGACAAAATACGATACCATAACTATGCCAAAACTACGTAAAATTGATTTCATCAGTGCATTGCCCTTTTCGTTATACTGAATATGGGCCTACGCAATCTAATACATTCATCTTTAATAGTGGGGGCCTTAGGGATTTTTTTTTGTGATTTGGTTGATAATTGGGCCAAATTTGGTAACTTTAGACGATTTCGCACAATGAGGCACATTTTTAGCCCTAAAGCCCCCCACTATCTGCGGTTCACGTAAAATAACCCGTTTGTAGTCACCTGTAGATAATAGCGATCATTTATTTAACAAAAAACAGACAAATACAGTCTAGTTTGCCCATTGCAGCTTCAAGCTCTTCTAAATCTATTTAGCTGTTGAATTTAGGCTGTCACTTTTCAAGCACCGAAGCAAACCTACCAAGCAGATATTTCTTGCTTCTGAGTTTGTAAGAAGGTAGATTATCGGTTGAACCCATGGACAGCTCCCTGACACCACGTCGAAAAAAGTCCTCACCGTGGGATGCAACAGAGTCAGGAAATTGATCACAAATGGTGACCAGGAAATACAGAACGTAGTAGTCAAGAGGAGGATTGTCAGGAATCCTTTCAGGCCCTTCTTACCCCGCTGGTCCGGTAGATCGCGGTGGCGTGCAACATCCGTTTCCTGTTGTGTTGGAGCTCGGTTGGAGTTTTCAACATGTATGACGCCATTTCGTATAAACTTACGGGCAATGAGCCCTGGTTTAATGTAGATTATTGACGTAACAAAGAATGTTACCAAGACAGGGACTGTTCGCATAGCTGTGTGTACGATTGAAGCCCACATAGCTTTTGCGCTCATGTCTTGAGATTGACAGCGACCTGTTAAGAGCTTTATGAAAGGTGACGATGGAATGGGAAGGTATACACCAGAGATCAATAATATAAATATCATAGAGGATCCATAAACAAAGTTAAAGCGGGATCTAGTGACGATCGTGTAGTAGCGAAGTGGCCTCGAGACGAGAAGATACAGATTGAAACTGATTCCACAGAGGCACGCCATCGCAGACATATATAACACATTGTAAGCAAATAGAAAGATCAATGAAATCGTTGCACAAGAAAGATTGGTGGTGTACACTGAAAACCACATAATAGACCAACCATTCCAGCTGATTCCTAAAAACAATTCAGAAACAATTAGGCTACGGTAAAGGATTCGCATATATTCATGAAGCTCTCTTTGACGTGAGATTATAACCAAAACTGCTGCATTCAGAATAATGGAGAGAAGGATCGATATAATGTTCTCAGTTTGATGCCCGAGATAGATTCCTCTTGAGGTAGTACTAAAGAAAATTGATGCTTCTGTAGTTGTCATTGTCGAAGATTGAGGATTAATGAAAAAAAAAATAACAAATCTGATCCGTGCGCAATCAGATTTAACCCGTTGACTCCTGAATTCTGTAAATCCCATAGACTTTGTGTAGAAAGTATCCTGTTCCAGTAGTCAAAGGGTTAAAAGCTATTCGCGTATTCACATTAAACGGTTATGGCGAATTCCGTAGACGTGTCATCTCTTATTCCGAAGATTTAAAGTAATGGTCATCAAGTTATCACGTTCCCGGGTTTTAGCGGCATACATCGCGCTCACAAACTTAACCTAGAACGGGATGTATATGTGATTTATATGGTTGTGGTTATGCAAAAGGATGGTAATTTCCATTTATGTAAGATAATTAAAATCAAATCAAATGAAAGTATCGATCGAAAATTGAAAAACTATTTCTGAAAGCAGTTTGCAGCAGCGAAGCAGTTCCTAAATTCGGGTTAATTTTAATTTTCTATCTGCCCTGATTGAATTGTACTCCTTTTTTCATCCAGAAGAAATTTTGAAATGAAGCAAAATAAAGAAGCAATGTTTAATCGATTTCTACGGCTCCTATCATCTCTATTGTGTTCCATATCTTATTTTACTGAAGGTTGCTTGTAATGAACATTTTGCAGATGAACTAATAAATGTGTCAAAGAGCATACAAGAAAGGATTACCCCTAACACATGCCCCTTAAAATGTTTCTAGTACATTTCGAACGAAGATGTATCTTCCTATTACCATTGATCACATTTCTGACAATAAAAGTTGATATTGAAGGTTCACTAGGTGGTAAATCAAGATATATTAAGAGAGAACAAAAGTGAGAAAAAGGGTCGTCGTAGTTATACGCTGTCGTTTTTTATATAAGTGGTGAAGATGATGAAATATACTTATTCCTCTGAGGAATATCAATGAATGAAATTTCAAGCAACCAAGAATGTCTTTAGATAATTTAATTAGAATTTCATATTTTCTCATGTCAATGAAAACTATACCAGTATTTGGAGCTCTCAAATATTCTTATAGGCCCTATGGCAGACTCAACAAATTTCATTTTCTAAAGCAACTACGCAAATACACCAAACACAATTTTCTGGCTTCTGAGTTTGTAAGAAGGTAGATTATCGGTTGAATCCATGGGCAGCTCCCTGACACCATGTCAAAGACTACCATTACAGTAGGGTGCAGTGGTGTTAGAAAATTGATCACAAACGGTGACCAGGAAATGCAGAAAGTGGTGGTTAAGAGAAGGATCGTGATAAATCCTTTTAGGCCCTTCCTACCTCGATGGTCCGACAGATCAGGATCAGGGTTACTACCCGTTTCCGGTTGTGTTGGAGTCCGATTGGAGTTTTCAACATGTATAATCCCACTTCGTAACTGACGAGCAATGAGACCTAATTTAATGTAGAAGGAAGTTATATTAAGGGATGACAAATCAAACATAAAGAAAGCCGTCGTAGTATCGCTGTAGTTCTTAGGATAAGTGCAATTAACAAAATGGTGAAGATGGTGAAAGATACCACTTTATCTTATGAATATCAAAGAGTTAAAGAAAACATGTGCAACCATCAATGCCTTTAGATAATTCATTTTTGATAAGCATTTGCGTTTTCTAATGTCAAAGAAAAGTATACAAGTATTCAAATTTCTCAATTTTGGGAGGTAGACCCAACAACTTTCATTTTCGCCAGCAACGACGCAAATATACCAAACACAGTTTCCTGGCTTCGGAGTTTGTAAGAAGGTAGATTATCGGTTGAATCCATGGGCAGCTCCCTGACACCATGTCAAAGACTACCATTACAGTAGGGCGCAGTGGTGTTAGAAAATTGATCACAAACGGTGACCAGGAAATGCAGAAAGTGGTGGTTAAGAGAAGGATCGTGATAAATCCTTTCAGGCCCTTCCTGCCTCGATGGTCCGGCAGATCAGGATCAGGGTTACCACCTGTTTCCTGTTGCGTTGGAGTCCGATTGGAGTTTTCAACATGTATGATCCCATTTCGTAACTGATGGGCAATGATCCCTAGTCTAACGTAGATTACAGACGTAACGAAGAATGTTGCAAAAACAGGGAATGTGTACATGGTTGTATGTGCTATCGAAGTCCAAGAAGCTTTCGCGCTCAAATCTTGAGCTTGACAACGACCAATCAAGAGTTTTATGAAAGGAGAAGCCGGAATTGGAAGGTAAACTCCAGAAATCAGGATTATAAAGACGATACAGAATCCTAGAACGAAGTGGAATCTTCGTCTCGTCACAATCGCGTAGTAGCGAAGTGGTCTCGATACAAGAAGATACAGGTTGAAGCTTATTCCACAAAGGAGAGTCATTGTAGATACGAACGACACGTTGTAAGCGAATGGAAACATCATTGAAATGGTTGCTCAAGAAATATTTGTGGTGTTCACTGAAAACCACATGATAGACCAACCATTCCAGCTGATTCCTAGCATCATTTCCGAAACTGCAAGGCTCCGGTAAAGAATTCGCATGTATTCTTGAAGTTCCGTTTGGCGTGTGATTATTACTAACACTGCTGCATTCAGAATTATGCCAAGAAATATCGATATAATGTTCAAAGTTTGGTGCTCGAGATATATCCCACCTTCAGTTTTATTTAATGAAAGTGGCGGTTCCTTAGTTGCCATTGTTCAAAGTTTATAATGAATGGAACTGAAGTGTTAATCTTGGATTCAGACTTATGAGCTACTCACGTATCCTCATCCAAATAATTTTGGAGGAGTAAATTCACTTTTTATCCTGTATTGCGATGTACTGAAGCAATGACCACCGGGATATTATTTTTCCAACTTATACACCGTGCTTTCCAAAGTTAAAGTTCAGGATAAAGAAAACATAACTATTGCCCAAAGGCTTAGACTTTAGCGCTTTTAGCGTATCCACGTCGAAATAATTTTTTAAAAGTAGTAAAGTCACGTTTCATTCCGTATTGCGATGTAATGAAGCAATGACCACCGGGTTATCATCATTACCAACTTATATCCCACATGCTTTCCAAACTGAACAAATAGTTGGGCTGTGCTTGACACTTTCTGGCGGAATATTTGCTGTCTCATTTTCTATTTCGAACCGGTAATTGGTTGTGGTAGCTTCTATGCAAGAGAATTGATATTAGTTGGTTAGAGTATTGAACGAAAGCTGAATTATTTATTTGGAATAGAATATACACATATATTTCGAATCTGCAGTTTTGAAGAGAACCATTTCCGAAAACGGGGTTAATTATGCTTTCTTTATAATTGCCAAGTTGGTCGATATTTCTATGGCATACGGAAATAAATAGAAATAAAAAAAGTCTAGATTTTTGTTCTGTGCATTGATTGTCGCTAGTAGCAAGTTTAAAGACAAAAAAGTGATGTATTAATTGTAATATTCAACAGCCCATTAAACTTCCCATCAACCTTCTTCTAAGACTTTCTATGATAATGATGATTTTATTTTTGCGAACTGAATGTGACAAAGGCATGCATAAAAGAAACTGTTCTTGCTCTAACAGAGTAAAGACAATTACATGTATTTCATGGTTTTTTTTTTTTTTTTTTAAGAAAAGCATATATTTTGCTATTCTTTCTCTGACGACAATTACAGACACTCCTCATCATTGCGAGGTAACATAAATTGGATACATGCATAGAAGAAAACGAGAAATATAATTGGAATGGAAAAAGTTGTGATTTCCAAAGTTATTATTCAGCAAAAAGTGAAAATATAAAAAAAAAATGGTGATGATAATGGAAATTCTTTTTTTTTTCAATATGGGAATGTCATTGTATGAAAGCCTCGGCACTCCAACATCATTGTCTATAAACTATATATCACTACAAGTCTCTTTTTTAACAAATGAAAAAATATAACAGTGAGAATAACTGTAAATGAATAGTGAATCATTTTTGCCTCCTTTCGAGGCCGAGATAGATGAGTACTTTGGTAATTATTTGCGTGCTAATTTACCGTTAACGTTACTATGACGATTCTAAAAATGGTTCCAACCGGAGATAATTATTCAAGACCATTTAAATCCTTTTGAGGAATACTATGCCTTTTAAATAAGGTATTTCGCTTTTAATTATCAAGAACTATTGCATAGTTTTGAGATACAAAAAACAAAGTGACAAACTTGTACCCATGTTTGTGTTGCAATTTTCATTTCTTAAACGTCTTTTGGCAATCCCTTTTTCTGACTGCTTGAAATAGAATTTTGAGATTTTCCTTAATTCAAAGTCCGTTGCCATATTTTGGAATATCAACATGCAAAAAATCCTACAAAAATGACCATTATATCAAACAAACTGTGACACTTATTATAGAGTGCATACCATGCATAGCTTCATCTAAAGCAACTCAACAGGGGCAATTATTAAAAAGAGAAAAGAATAAATCATAATGCAGTTTTGTTCGTCTATGGGTTTCCTCGTCTATTGATTCCAGTTGATTTAAATCCAAGCGCTGGGTACTGAGCTGATTCTTCTGCACGGGGCAATAAAGAAAAGGCAGGTTCTTTAGAATGATGCATTGATGCAGCTGTAAAACTAAGGCTGTTTATTCATGTATGTCATAGCTTCAGTGCACCCGATGCTGTCAATGTAGCTGTAATGTACAACTAGTTGTGTAATTTAGTTTCCTTGAACTCTTTCAACTGTTCCCATTCCCAATTAAAAAAAACCAACCATTTTGGTGTCATTCTGTAAGGCTTGGTACGCAATAAAGTCCCCGAGACATCGGATAATAATGCCATTTATTTTTCATTCTCATACGCTCGATACTTTTGGAGTGTAGCTTGGTATTAAGAAATAAAGCGTAGTTCTCACTTCAATTGCCAGAGCACAATCTGAACGTCGCCAAGCACAAATTCCTTGCTTCTGAGTTTGTCAAAAGATAGATGATCGGTTGTATCCAAGAGTAGCTCCCTGACAGTGTATCAAAGGTGTTCAGCAAAACAGGATTCAATGGTACGAGAAAATTCATGGCATACTGTAGCCATGGAATAAAGAAAGCTGATGTAGACAGGAAAACTGTCGCATATCCTTTCATACCCTTCCATCGAAGTCGGCGTGTAGACGTCTCCGGATTCTGCACTGCTGCACTTTGCTGGTCTGTCAATGTAACTTGACCACGATCTTCACCCGAATATTTCAAATCAAAGGGACTCACCGACTGTCTGACTGCATTTCTTAATCGACGTGCGATGACCAGGAGTCTGATGTGTATGACCGAGGTAATTATAAATGTTACAAATACAGAAGATACATGTACAATGGTATGGACGATTGAAGTCCATGTCGGCTTTGGACTGAGATCTTGAGCTAAGCAGCGATTTGTCAAGAGCCTCATGAAGACCGAGTTTGGAATCGGGAAATATATTCCAGAAATCAAAACGATTAGCAGGAACGCGAATCCAAGAATAAAGTTAAATCTGGTTTTGGTGACAATTGTGTAATAACGCAGTGGTCTGGTAACTAGTAGATATATGTTGAAACTGATGCCGCAGAGACTGGTCATTGTAGAGAGTAACGATATGCAGTATGAAAATGAAAATATCATACTAATCATTAAGCAATTGTATGTATTCGTGGGGAGAGAATACCACAAAATGGTCCAACAATTCCATGTGATTCCTAAAATCATGTCCGCTATTGCGAGAATCTGAAACAGAATTCGCATTGAATCTTGAATATCATGTTGATGTTTAATAACAATTAATACAATGATATTTAGAAGAACGCATAGGAAAACTGATATCATGTAAAATGTTTGGTGCTCTAGAACGTTACCACCCATGGTTTGGTTGACTCTCAGAGGTAGATCTGTGACTTCCATTTTGGAAATCTGACGCACCATAGACACTTAGACAAGTAAAGCAAAAAATGTTATGTTCTGATGACAATTCCCCAGTTATGAGATTTCCAACTTCACAAAATATCACCAGCCATGTAAATCTCACGTGTATACAAGAAAACGGTTATGCAAACATAAGATAACATCTCACGACAATTAAGATCGGACAATTTCACAAATTATCGCCGGTTAGAGTACAAAATTTGAAGATAGCAATCTAACTGAAATCATGGTAAGTGTATGAAGAGCTTGACAATATTGAAAACTTTCTTTTTCCAACCATCACGTAAATATTTTCGAACGTGTCCTGCCGAAGCTGAGTGCCAGAGTGCGTGGTGGAATAAAAAAGTAACTTGCCATCAAATGTAAAGATATGCTAATCGCAAGATTCGACAATTTTTTTTTTTATTTAGAAAGGAAGCTAGTGACATCATGCTTTAACCGAATTGACAATGGGTTAACCCATATAATATGAGATCTTATAATATGGGGAATTGTAGATGCATTAGCCAATCGAGAGATGACAGTGAAATCGCTTTGACCAATCTGCAGTCTGTATTCCACTGCAGATGACAATTTATTCTCACATACACACAACAAATCATAGGATCATAGGAGAGAGTAAACGTTATCATAAATCTGGAATCTTATTCAGATGTCATATTCCAGATGACCAGTATATTATTTAAAAGACCCACTTTTACCACAACGGGTATGAAAATCAAATGTATATAACAATTAAAATGCCTCGAAAGGAATAGTTTTAATCGGTATGAAAATTACACTACTGTAGTCTGAGTTTGGCTCGCATTGATGAGATAGAGCGTGGTTCCTGAATACATTTTTCTGATATAAGCAAATACGATTTTTACATACCTTTAAAATTCAAGGTAATTGGACGATTGTAAAGCAATAGATTTAAAAGAAAAACAAGAAACAAGATAAGGATATATGTGAAGTGAACCATCCCAGAAAATAAACACCTACATAAACCGCTGGATCGCAATTCAGAACTAATAAAAGATCACAGTCGTATTGTCATCCAAAAGAGGTCGAAAAGCTTTTGGGTAAAGACAATGATATGTCCCCCAAAAAGGAAATAGCATTTCCTTATAATTTCAGCCAGAGTTACATTAGTATTCTTTTAAAATGTGTGTTGATTATTTGGTACGCGTACATGAAAAAAAAGCGCTGTCATGGCAGACGGAGAGTGGACTGGCTATTATTAAAAGTAATTACGAAATTATTTTTGGCAAATGAAATCTAAACCAATTGGGAACTCTTTTTGTCGTTTTGCAATCTCCATCTTTAATTTTCAAAACATATTGTAAAACCATTACTGAATGAATTAAGGTTCAAATTTATGCACGGTTCTTGCATGCCAACGAATATAGTTACTAGTAAATGAACTGTAATACTTGGAATCCAGTTTGCATACATTATTTTTTCATATGTGGGGCAAGCCTTAGGAAAGCTTTCGGCTTGTAAAGATCAACATTTGTTTAAATATTCAGCATAAGATTTATTAATAAACCCTCCTATTGTACGATACTAAAATTGCACGAAGTGTTAGAGATTTTTATTCTACGACAATATCAATCTTCTTAAAACAGAAACAGAAATCAGAGGAAACTTCCGCTTCTACACAGAAACTTTAAAAAAAAGAAATCAATCAAAGTAAATTGTTACATCCTTAAAATAAAAAGCGAAACAGAAGAAACCATTGTCAATAAATCAAACGAGGTGAAATCAAATTAAACTTTCTCTTTGACACATAAACTTAACCGAAGTAAATTAATACACATTTCAAATAGAAAACGAAACAAAAATAAACCATTCAGAAATCATCGCCAGTGCTATATAAAAAAAATCAAATATATGATATAAGAGGAAACAAAAATCATATTCATCTGTAGCAACCAGGAAAATGTTTTAATTCACATGTTAACTATCATAGAATGCTATTCTTGTGTAGCTAATTTATACTTATTTCTTCATTTTCATCTGGAAATGAAATACCTTACAATGACTAATGTAATAAAAAAATGTAATGAAAAAATATAATCAGAACAAAATGTTGGCTGTAATTATGTCGATGACGTTTAAATGAATAAAATTCCACAATAATGAAAAAAATTAAGTACAAGATTTGCTATCAAGTTAAGTGCTCATATAAAACTTGAATGTTCGATGAATGATTCAAGGAAATGAAAATGAACCTACCGATGAAAATTTTCAGCTGAGTTTGCCTCTACATGATAAATATAAAAGCGGTCTTACCAAATGTTCTTGATAATAAATCTAAAATCTAGCAAAACATTTAACAAGAATAAGCAGTGTTAAAAACAGTTCACATGTATGTAATTTTTTTTTACAATACTAACTTAAACGATACTCAGTGAAAATAAATGCGTCTGCATTTGATACCAATGAATTTTTCGAATAATAATTGTGATATGTACCTTATTTTATGTACTGCAGGATCTTGTTGAAAAACAGTTATTATCTGAACATGTTATCCTGTAAAACGATGATGAAATACGGTAAATAAATAATAAATAAATTCCTTGCCAAAAAGGGTTTAAACTTTTGGCCTTTTGAGTTTGAATGTACGAACAAAATTATGACAAATCTAATGAGGCGAATAAAACAAAACAATTCTACCTGTCAGTCAAAGACCTGACGAAGCACGCATCAAAATAAGCAAACACAAAATAAACAACAAAAAGGCATTTGCCATCAGCAAATTGTCATCAGCAAATCTTGACAAAGAAAAGCACAATTTCTTAAGCATTTTGCATCTTTGACTTCTAATTTGGTACTTCAACAGTCCTTTGCTTGTAAAGGTCGGTGGGTTTTTTTCTTTTCAATTTTCACTTTGAGGGTTCAAATTTCATGACATCTGAAGCAAAGGTGACAGCTCTTTTAATTCAAAGTTTGAACGACATTTTTCTGCCTAATTGCACAAAAGAAAAGTAATAAAAATTGCACTTGAGAAAGAAGAGCTAGTTTACCATACAATAAGAAACGTTTCAAGTAACTTTCAACGAGGCAAATGGGTTTTGTTCAATTTATAAACCGCTTAGAGCACTTTTAATTTAATCAACAGAAAATTGTTAATAATGCACGCCCATTCAAGTGCTTCAAAACACACATAAAATTTCATTTGCATTTGATATTAATTTTTTGTTGAAAATAAATGCTCATTTGTAATTTGAAGCAGAAAAACGAAAGTAGAGGGTAAAACTTAGCTATTAATCCATAAATCCGAACTTTTTCCAAGATAGATGTCATCTAAATTTCATTAGTTTCTTCTCATGAAAGGAACATGTATGAAGAGAACATGCATCGAACGCCGAGAGTGGATAGGTACTTTTCAGGACCATTAAACATGCTCGCATTTCCACGAAAGATAACTCATTGTACCGCGAAGCATTCTTCTCACTAACAAAATGTTATTTTATTTTATCATTGCAATTTCTAGTTTTGTCAAAAATACAATTATATTTGATAAAGTTGATTTAACAAAAATACATGAGAGCAAAACGTGACAGAAAGTCATGTAAGAACTAATTGGCAAACAAATTTTCTCTCTGTAAAAATATAACAATGCTGTCTGTTATTATCATCATTTGTTTTTAATCTAATTGTTCTATTTCTATATCGGTTTGTTCTATACATCGCTTCGGATTTTGAGAAAATAGAAATAATAGATTGCACCCGTGAACACCTTCCGATCAAATTTATGTAGCTACAAGCCAAGTATGGTCGAATAGGGATGCACTGATTGTTCTGAAGATTTTGGGTATGTGTGCAGAGTAGCTGAAATATACCAGGAACTGTGATGGAATTCAACATCATTGTACTGAGCGACACACTGCATGGCTCTTTGCTTGTTTGATGCAAAAAGTGGGGAATTAACGTGTGATGATACTAGATGCGAATAATGATCAAGATTTCATTAACTAATCACAAATATTAGGCAAGGGCTGCATGAAATACAGACTAATATCGATTACATTATACAAAAAAATTTGAGAAAGCTGAATCCAAGTAGAGACATTGAGTTATAAGCAACTACTTTGTGCATAGTTTAGGTTATGTAATAAAGATGAATTTAATAAAGGTCGAAAATTTTATATGTTTCTACTCAAAGCCCTCTTTCTCACTCGTTGGTTTCAAGACTTTGTGGTTTCTATGGTTTCTATTTCCCGGTGAAATACAGCTTGCCGTCTAAAACTACAATTATATTTTTTAACTTTTGTAAAAAAAAATGTTTCAATATGTCCAACTGTTGATATGACAGAATCTGTCACTGAAAATGCCTAGATCTTACGCTGCAATTCACTGACACACCAAATAGTTTCATAATTTACAAACTCAATTGGCTGTGATTGTTTGCAAATCATTTTCTGACACACCACCGGAACGCTCCTAAGCAAATCTTCCTCGCCTCGGGGTTGGAAAGTAGGTAGACAATGGCTTGTATCCACGGGCAGCTTCCCGAGAACGTATCGCTGAAATTCATCAGGATAGGGTGCAGTGGTGTCAGGTAACTCATCACATACGGCATCCAGGAGATACAGAAGACACTGGTCAAGAGCAGAATGGTCGCCAACCCTTTCCATCCCTTACTGCGCGGTCGATCATGGTGACCCTCTGGATGATGCGGCTGATGGTCCAGATCAGGGTTTTCTGACTTCCTGTAACTGCCAGGAGCTTTTGAAGAGGATCCCGCATCAGGATTGTCAGATTGGAAACTACTGGAAGTCTCCAAATGTGTCACACGACTTCGTAATCGACGTGCGACAAATATCAGCTTGATGTAGATGGTCGATGTGATGAGGAACGTGGCAAACACGGGGAATGTATACATGGTCGTGTGCACGATTGAGGTCCATTCGGTTTTAGGGCTTAGATCTTGCGCCAGGCACCGACCTCGCAGGAGTATCATGAATTTCGAAGTTGGAACCGGAAAGTATATGCAAGAGATGAGAAATATGAGCAGGATTGTCAGTGTGAGAGTGAAATAGAATCGGAATCTGGTCACGATCATGTAGTATTTCAGCGGTCTGGTGACGAGAAGGTAAAGGTTGAAATTGATACCGCAAAGACAAGCCATCGTGCAGAGGAACGAAAAACAGTATGCGAAGGCAAACATCAGGCTCATCATCATGCAGTTCTCTTTGCTGGTCGCTATCGAGTACCACAAGATTGTCCATCCGTTCCAGCTGATTCCGAGAAACATGTCAGACACTGCGAGGATTTGGTAGAGAAGTCGCATGTATTCTTGCAAATCTACTTGGTGCTTGATAACTATCAGCACGACAGCATTCAGACTCAGACAGAGAGCGACTGATATCACCTTGAATGTCTCATATTGAATGTTTGGACTATCTTGGATGCTGTTCAGGGTCGCTGAAAATTCAGTGGTTTCCATTTGGATGTTTAGATTTGAGTATCACAACAGACAGTGGATTAACTGGATGAAAATGCGAAACAAGATATTACCTGTGAATAATTGTTCCCTGCTGTTATCAATTTTCACGACTTTTACCTGCGTGCAAGGGTATGTGCATAAGTGTCTGTGATCAAATAGTCAGCACTCTATAAGTTTAAGTATGAAAAATAAGTGGACACGAATCCTCTTGGGTTCAGGTAACGTATGAAAAAGTGCAAACAGACGATCACACAAGGTTTTCACACGTTATAATTCGAGAAAACGATAAGTTGTAAAACCATAAGAGCCTGAAATTCAAAAGACGAATGCAGTCAAAGTATTCCAACGGGAAATGATCACATTTAGCTGACAAAGAGTGTGGGGATGAATATACGATTTTAGTATTTTATATCCCAAATTCCTATTATATATCAATTCCCTTTGCGTCGAATCGAAGAAGACCAATTAACGAATATAACATGATAGATCTAATGATCATGACTAAGTGTACAGACTTGAGGGCCAATCAAGAGACGTCGTTTGAGCCTGGTTGGCCAATCTTAGCTCGCCTTACACGAGCAGTGAGGCATAGGCTAACAATAAGATATGAAGGAAAGGAAAATTGAGGAAAAAATGCGTCCTTTACGTGAAAGAAAATCAAAAGCAACGCGTTCGTCACGTGCAATCTTATCTAAGATGAAATACCATCCACTCACAGTGACAAAGTGTAAACAGGGCATATTGATACAGATCCTTTAGTCACGGAAATAACAATGCTAAGTTTTAATAGGCTTTAAATCAGTAAAAGCAATATGTTGCCGTGGTTATGACCATAAAATGAATGTTCTAAGAATCACATAGAAATTAAAGATATTCTATGAAGCCATAAATGAATAACCTATGCCAAATTATTGCAAAAGCATATGTATAGAGTCAGAGTAATGCGGGAATAAAATATTAAGATTTTGCAGTGTCTGGATGTTGTATATTATGCCAGTCCCACACGTTGCTTCTCGTGTAAGTTGGAGTGGATAAGCACGTGGTGACTGAAATTATCATTATGCTTTTATCCAGTTTTGTATTTGAAGAGCTCACATGCAAAAGGGCCTAAATCCATTTTTGGTCAATGGGCATGTTTTAGTAGGCCTATGTCTAGATAGACATTCATTATCTGCATCAAACTGACTAAACTCTAACTTAAAAAAAAGCTTCAGGAAGGATCGATACATAAAATGGACATGAAATTCACGTTTACATGCAAAAGGGCCTAAATCCAAAACAGACACTCTTTTCATGCAAAACGGCCTATATCCCGTCTATAGTGTTTCCTGATTGGCTGGAGTCAAACCTTGACTGAAGTAAAAGATATAGATGTAACAACCTATTCCATGAACCTGATGAACAAGGAAGAAATTGGCAACGAAACTATAAACAAATTTAGGTTTTCCTCATTATACTGATTGTAGTCCCATGTGTATATTTTCATGTTTGAATTACATACATACTATGCACTAGTAAACATGAACCAGTGAATCATTAAAACAGACAACATATTTTTTTTTCCTTGGAATTTCGTAATGAGTGTTTCATGAAAGTTTCATAATGTGTATACATTTTTTAAACCCTTAATGATTTGATTTCAGAGACAAAAACAAATCACTCTATTCAGTTCCATGTAATGTCAATGTAGGCCATCGGCGACTGTTGCTTACTTTTCAGGGACATAGCAGTAAATCATTCATATTTAACACATAGACTTACATTAAGAAGAGTGTGAGATTATAAAAAAATAGTTTTATACATGTTACAGATTATGAACTGCTCGGGACTTTTCGTGCAAAAGGGTCTAAATTCAACTTTCCATGCAAAATGACCTAAATCCTCTAAAATTATTTTCATTAAAAAATCATACAAACATTCAAAACATCTGTAGATTTTTGTAATTGTCTTTTTTTGTTACCTATATCAAATACTCTTAAACATATGACAAAATCTTTTTTCAATGGAAACTTAGAATTAATATGTAAATTAGACAATCTTCATTTATGAAGAATCAGCCAAATTGGATTTAGGGCCTTTTGCATGTTAGCTCTTCATTTACACCTCATTAGACTTTCTTTGTCTAGATAAGTTGTATTGTGCATTATTGTAAACATAACATCACCTTTAACAACTTGTTTTCCAAATGGAGGTTTATTGCAGGTAATCTATAGGCGATGAGCTTTGAATAATGTAATTAAATTTCGATGTCCAGTGTATTATTAATAGTGTATTATGATTGAAGGTAAAACAAAAATAATGGAAGTGTCCACAAATTTGTAGCCACGGTATCTATTTACAAATGAAAAGTACTTCATCCACAATGTTGATGCAAGACCAAAATTATACATAGAGACATTTCGCAGCAAGCTGACTCTTTTTCAGGTGCATACTACTATGGGTAGAAATTTCATGTCAACTCCCCGACATTTTCAGCAGTATAAGATGAAAGTGAAATAACACTGATGCGCAGCAATTAAAAAAAACGACCCACTCTCTTATTCAACTTCTAGAAACGCCAATAAATGAATATGAAATAAATCCCAGACAATATTCATGAATCTCAGTCACAAAGTTGTTTACAGAGACAAATCTTTAAAAAGAAAGAAAAGAAAATAAGAACAGGATGACCTTGCTTTTGCTCTGTAGGATTTTACTAATATAGTCATGGGCTATAAAGTGCTATGCACTTGACCAATTCATTGGTTTAAAAACGATTTAGAGTTAGAACTAGTGTGTCCTCAAAGCATTCTATACTACTTTTTTTGACAATAGAATATCTAAAAGCGCATGCAGTATTTCTTTGAAACCATGATTGCGGTAAAATTGTATTGCGATACATCACTTTTCATTAATTTAATTTCATATGAAACATTAAACTTAAAACATAATTTTGATACAACTATAACGACACTTTCACTGAACGGTTGAACCATTACAGACAGTCCAAACTGGACTAGTTTACCGGGATAACAAGATGGATTAACTTGACAACTTAGTCTGTCATGATATTACCAGTAATTGTCCAAGTAACATCAATAATGAAAGATTGTGATCAATTCCGCTGGGTGACGTAACGATAGATAGAATTTATTCAATATTGTCGCCAACGGCCCACAAAGGGGCGCACACGCTATACTGCTGTGTGAAGTTACCCGGGGGCTATGATTTGTTTTAAATTCATTGGCTGTACCGGGTGGGACTCGAACCCACGACCTCTGGGTGACTAGACCAGTGTCATCACCACTAGACCACCGGAGCGCCCTAGAGATAATGTTCTATGTGAAAATTTCATCTATCGTTACGTCACCCAGCGGAATTATGTCGCTGGACTAAATGATGGTCAATCAATCCGAAAAGTGTCTATGGTATTTCGGTCCACTTTCTAAGTCCAGTAGTCTATACAGTGAATCCACCAGTCCAACAGTCTATATTACTGTAAATCCGGTGACTATAATTATCTGATCATTGCTCCATTTGCTTACATCAAGTTTATTTTCACTATTTCTGTTTTATGAGGGAATATGGCTACTTTTTTCATTCCCGTAGTTTAAAGGCACTATTTAACAATGCAAAAGTCATCGTAAAACCGGATCAAATTCATGCAACCCTCTTGATATCTTTGAAAGTTAGAATATCTGATAGTTAGTAAAAGTATAACATAATAGAATAAACAGTTACTAACCAAAAACAGACAAAAATAACCCCGCAAATGAATCAAAGCTCAGAAACCACGTAGCTTTGAATTAGCTGAACGTCTACATTGTGCTCGCAAACAGAGGTGTAGCCTATTACGCGAGAAATGATCAGTGTCAATTCTATACTACTTTTTTTGACAATAGAATATCTAAAAGCGCATGCAGTATTTCTTTGAAACCATGATTGCGGTAAAATTGTATTGCGATACATCACTTTTCATTAATTTAATTTCATATGAAACATTAAACTTAAAACATAATTTTGATACAACTATAACGACACTTTCACTGAACGGTTGAACCATTACAGACAGTCCAAACTGGACTAGTTTACCGGGATAACAAGATGGATTAACTTGACAACTTAGTCTGTCATGATATTACCAGTAATTGTCCAAGTAACATCAATAATGAAAGATTGTGATTAATTCCGCTGGGTGACGTAACGATAGATAGAATTTATTCAATATTGTCGCCAACGGCCCACAAAGGGGCGCACACGCTATACTGCTGTGTGAAGTTACCCGGGGGCTATGATTTGTTTTTAATTCATTGGCTGTACCGGGTGGGACTCGAACCCACGACCTCTGGGTGACTAGACCAGTGTCATCACCACTAGACCACCGGAGCGCCCTAGCGATAAGGTTCTATGTGAAAAGTTCATCTATCGTTACGTCACCCAGCGGAATTATGTCGCTGGACTAAATGATGGTCAATCAATCCGAAAATTGTCTATGGTATTTTGGTCCACTTTCTAAGTCCAGTAGTCTATACAGTGAATCCACCAGTCCAACAGTCTATATTACTGTAAATCCGGTGACTATAATTATCTGATCATTGCTCCATTTGCTTACATCAAGTTTATTTTCACTATTTCTGTTTTATGAGGGAATATGGCTACTTTTTTCATTCCCGTAGTTTAAAGGCACTATTTAACAATGCAAAAGTCATCGTAAAACCGGATCAAATTCATGCAACCCTCTTGATATCTTTGAAAGTTAGAATATCTGATAGTTAGTAAAAGTATAACATAATAGAATAAACATTTACTAACCAAAAACAGACAAAAATAACCCCTCAAATGAATCAATGTTCAGAAACCACGTAGCTTTGAATTAGCTGAACGTCTACATTGTGCTCGCAAACAGAGGTGTAGCCTATTACGCGAGAAATGATCAGTGTCAAATCGCTTGTATCTTGAAATATACAAGACCAATTAACTTTAAGCACTGAGATAAAAGACCAAAGAACATAATAAACATTGCACCGGCAGAATCAGCTAAATTGTGTTTCGATTTTAGACAATGTTATCCATTGCCATTCATTTGCATGCGTCTTATTACTGTTAAAATAATGCAACATTCTTGAATTATCAAGACGGGTTATAAATTGTCTGGCACAAAGGACTCCTGTTTTCCCTCACTAAAATTCTTCTTTGTTTAATGGTCACGGGATATTTACCTTATACCTAATACTCAAGTAATGGCAATACATGCATTATTGAAATATAATCAGATATTTTCATCTATGCCAACACAATAAGCCAGTCAAACATATTGCTGAAATTGCAGTGAAATCATGCACCGAAGCAACGCTTCAAAGCTTTCACGCAAATTGTCCTTGTTTCCTTCTTTGTCAGGACGTAAATGATTGGTTGTATCCAGGGGCAGCTTCCCGATAGTGTATCTAAGATAGTCATGGTGAGAGGATGCAATGGGGTTAGGTAGTTCATTACGTATGGCGTCCAGGATACGCAGAAAGAAGTCGTCAAGAGGAGGATTGTGGCGAATCCCTTGATGCCTCGTCTGCTTGACCGATGTTGATGTTGCTCACGCATGCTTCCAATCCGATCTTCAAGGGATTCTGAAGGTCTTGTACAGTAGTTTCGATCTCTGACAGATATCTCGGTCTCATTGCGGACCTGTTTAACGTGAGAAAGGTTAGAAGGTTCGAGGTGTGTTACAGAATTTCTTAGTCGGCGTGCAATGATCAGAAGTCTCGTGTAAATCACCGTTGTTATGAGAAATGTCGCAAAAACTGGGAACGTGTACATGGTCGTATGCACGATTGATGTCCATTGGGCCTTTGCACTTGGGTCTTGAGACAGACAACGGTCTTTCAAGAGCTGCATGAAGAGGGAGTCAGGAATGGGTAGATAGATTCCGCAAACAAGGCAAATCAATATGAATGTTAGAGCGATAGTACAGTAGAACCGTGCTTTGGTAACAATCGTGTAATACCTTAATGGATGCGAAACAAGGAGATACAAATTTAGGCTAATTCCGCAGAGGCAGGCCATTGTAGAGATGAAAGATGAACAATATGGGAAAGCAAACACCATACTCATTATTGTACAGTTCTTTTCGCTGGTTGAAAATGCATACCACACTATATTCCATCCGTTCCAACTGATTCCTAAAACCATATCCGATACTGCAAGGAGCTGGTAGAGAACTCGCATGTTCTCTTGAAGATCGAGTTGCTGCTGGATGATGACCAGAACAACTACATTCAGAAGTACACTGAGAAAAACGGAAACCATCTTAAATGTTTCATCCTCCAGTTTGGGGCCAGCTTGGGTGCTGTTGATTCCGGTCGTTGTTTCTGAAGTCTCCATCAGTATGAATGATGGCATGCAGGTTCTGGTCAACAGATTCAGAGTCGGTTCTTGCGAAGTTTTGTTCAACGAGTAGCAGGTACTGCTAGATGGAAACATATACTGGACAGTTCGACGAAAAGGATTCACTGTGGCAATTTTCTAAACTTTCACCAAATATACCAAATCCAAAAAATACAAACGATTTGCGTGCATGTGACCAAACTAAATTTCGACTTTTCACAGAGCAAGCAATACTGTTCCTTATTTTGCAATCATAACATTTAGGCGAATGAGACAAATCGTGAAGCGGTCCCTCGAATGTTTATGATTTTTTTTTTTATAGATACACTATCAAATAATCATGGGCAGAAAAATAAAAACAGAGAAGGCGAACGGGGTAGATATATATTTAATCTGCTGCGCGATGACGACCAAAGTATGATGTACTGAACGATTGCTTTTGGAGTATATTTGTATGGCGACCAATCGTGAGAGTTTAAAAAGATATATCTAGCCAATCCTCGCCTCGGACTAGACGATTGCCTCATGCATCATTGATGGGTCAAAAGTAAATAATCGCAAGAGAATGAATAGGAATGCATTGATATCAGATTCATATCGGCTCGATTAAAATGCTATCTTCAAGGGAATTGGATTAGATCTCTCTTGCTTATTGAAAGGCACGGTCACGTATTTGCATTTATTGATATCGCATGCCTCGCGTTAATTTAATTTATTTGTCGCTCCTTGTGCGCAGAATTAACGCAGGGATGGTGAGTTCGACCTAGATATGCACATCATATAGACCTCCAGTTCAAATGAACCCACCGAGTAATCCAAATAATAACCCCTGGGCATAATGTTGGCTGTGACGAACATTTGTAAATGCCCAAAACTCTGGAGCAAGACAGTATACTGGCTTATGAAACATCGACATGCTCTGTCACTCATTGATATGAACTAATTTTACCGTCGCTCTGAGAAAATTCAAAACGTAGCTGGCGATGCTCACGCTTAGCACAAGCCAAAAGAATTCAGGGTTGGCCAAAAATAATATTGTTTATATCTAGGTATAGGCCCGATGAATAAATTCAGTTTACAACGTGAGAAATACTTTTGACTTTCGTAATATAATTCGTGACATGTTTGGCATAAGTAACACAAAATCAGCATGTCTGTGCTAATTGGCGTCAAACGAAATCAGCTGAATAAGGAGAGGAAAATGACTCCTTGTATTTCACTATTGTATTCCGCTTTGATATACTTGATAGCAAATAATTGTGAATATGTGCTTGGGGTGGAACGAACTGTAATGCAGCTGGGTGTCTGTGCATGATTATGCCGCACAAAAGAAGCACTGCATGTATGTGTGTGTGTATATGTGTGTGTTTGTGTGTTTGTGTGTGTGTGTGTGTGTGTGTGCGCATGTGTGTGTGTGTGTGTGTATGTGTGTGTGTGTATACATATGCAAGTATGTGAATGATATTAACTGAGGACCACAACGAAGAACAGGCCTGTTTAAGTATGGACTTACCTACAATTGGTAGAAGAGGAAAGATCCGGTGTGGATGATTTTTTTTTGCTAAAAAGGAAATATTACCATTTCGAACCGCTTTACCTCCTTGTAAAAAGGCTCGAATTAAACACTAATTTTTTTTAAAGATATTTTGCTGAGAATTTGTGAGTTAGTTTTTTTTTTTTTTGGGGGGGGGGGGGTATTCAGATGATTTGTAGAGAACTCAAACTAATTTACTTTTTATTTTTCTCATTATACATTTGTTTATTGTTTGTACAATTGTAATAATTTGCTTTAATCATCTGCCTTTTTGTACTTTGACGCCCCGAAATTTACCCGCCTACAGGAACATACACGCCCACATACAAAAATCACGTACACCAGCACACGCACATCTCTTATATCAGTTTCAACTGAAGTTGAGAAACAATATGGACCTCACAGCACTAATTATGTTCCCATTGACCCATGTGTAAAAAAAAAAAAAAAAAGTAAAAAGTATTTAAAAAAAAAATCATCAAAAATAAGTGATAGGTCAACGGTAACATTCGGACTTGAAGTTTTAGTATTCATCATAGTTCTTTCATCTTCATGAAATATGAAGGATGGTCTCCCAGCTCATTCTCTCAAAATAGTCTGAAATATTAAAATACCTAATTTGCTTGGACCATGTTGGGGTATGGAGCTTGCACGAGACGGAAATTGGCCCTAAAATCCCATTTGGACTAATTCCTTCCACCTCATGGGACTCATCCGAACCACCAGTAGTTCCTTTAATGCTCATAGTAAAAGTATTGCTGGAATATCTTCCATTTAATAGTTATTATTTCTTTTAATTGTATCTCTTTCGTACGGTATCACCTAACCAAGAATAGTCGCCTAATATAATTAGTGGCGTGCGGTCTTCAGTCACGACTTGCGAAATACCTTCCATTTACGGATACATTGATATGGCTCCCTCTATCTGTTCTTTCAATGGATTTGTTTCATTGAGCCTCCTGCCAATCTCTGCTTATATTCAACATTTCCCTTTATAGTCCTTCGATCAGCATTTCAATTAATCAACACAACTTAAAGGAATATAGTATTCAAATACACGATTGAGTGATTAATTCAAATGGTGTTTATTCATCTAATTATTTATTTATCTATTTGTGTATTTATTCATTCACAAGGAAAATTAAAACCAAACAACACCTTAACAACAACCTCAACAAGCAATCAGATTTAAGGAATATATAGTCTAAGAATATGATGCGATAAATTAAGTATGAGTGAGTACACATAGTATTAGAAAAAAATGATAAATTAGAAATGCCAAAATGCACTGGATTTAGAAAAGAAATCAGGCAAGCAATAATCTTAAAATCACTATATTAGTTTCCATGAGAAACATGACACACACTTTTCGTGGTGGATAGAAGCTCGTAAAAAGACCTTATGGAGAAAAACGTTATCCTAATATAATAGATGATGATTAATCCATAACCGATTCCATTATATCGGTCTTAATCAACGCAAAAGCTAATCAAAGGTTGAAGACCCAGTGTGAGATTTTACGTACGGTTTAAGGGGCTAATGTTAGTGTTAAGAGCTTAATATCTGCTAAAATCGATCTCTAACACCAGTGCTCAGATCGGTCATACTAAAAGCCGAAGAGAGCAGAAGAGTGCCGAAGAGCGCCAAAGAGTGCCCTCTTCGGCGTAGATCGATTACGAAAACTCTTTGGTACTCTATTGGCACTCTTCGGCACTCTTTCGTGGGCCTCATTGGAAATAAGCCTTGTCGGCTTTCATGGGTTATCCAGTCATGTATGTTGCTACTCACGTTGGCATACTTCGGCCTTTAGTAGGACCCGCTCAGATTAAAGGGTCGAAACCGTTATCTAGATATTCATAATCGATAGCTAAACACCTCCGTGCTGGTCTTGCAGGTGCTATGTATGGGCGCGATGAATTCAATTTTAGATGCGAAATTGCAAATATCTTTCTAAATTGTTGTCATTTCAAGGCGGCATTTTGAATATGTTCATGGATTTAAAATATTGATAACAATCATCTATTTCATACGAACTTCCACGGTCTAGAAGACAATTTTGATTGAGGAATTCGTGTATTGTGAGGAAAGCATGGCCTGCATGGTAACACTAACACCGGCCGTTTAACCAATTTCTACAATGGAAATTTGTACATGAAATTAAAAAAAAAAACATGGGCGTTTGAGCTACGTTCAGCAGAGGACATTCGTGCCAAATCAAACATCATCGATCGGAACTACATCACTAAAATCAGAGGTCAACACTAACACTGGCTGACATTTGTTTCCTTTCACGTTCGGTGTTTATTTGGGACTAAGTGTCAAATAAACACTAACACCAGCCATAATCACCGTACGTGAAATTATCAATTGTTGCTGTATTGTTTTTGGACAACCCTCCGTTAGAAAGTTATGCTACGCTCAGACGAGAGTTTGTTTTTTACGGTGTTTAGATTGATTACAGTGTTTGTGTTGTATTGATTACATTTATTTTACTGACCATGAAAAGAAATTTACACAGTTTAACGTGCACATCAAATGTTACGAAAATAATCTTAACTTTTTAATGCCATCTAATGATAATTTGTGACAAGGTGATATAAAAGATTCAGTTCTTATTATTTTGCAAATTCCCACTTGGCCGCTTTTTTCCCGACAATATATAAAACAAAAATTATAATCACAATAAAATTTATAAGACACTATAAACATAAAGAATCCATTGAGTCCCGTTCAAATATCTCCATCTATCCATTGGTGGCAATTCTTTAACGGCAATTCTTAAACGGTAAGTTTAATATTCAAATGTCCATCACTCAATAAGGTGCCTGTAACATAAAAGATGCAATACGATACAATACGATACGATAAATATTAATCGTAAGTCTATGGCAAAACATGTATCATAAAGATACGACAAATTAAAAATTAATTGTATCTCTTTTACGTTACAGGCCCCAGATCTGGTACTCAGCTCAGTCGGTAATTCGTCTGATATGGAATGAAGGGATCCTTCAAATCCTCCAATCTGTCAAACCTCAAAACAAGAACAGAACCTACAAATTTATTTCAATATAACGCGATATATATACTATTTTCGAAAAGTTAACTAGAACGCAGACAATAGGTCCGTACACCGTGTATTCAACTGTGCGGACACAACAATGACAAGCCGGTACCGTATTAAATATCATTACAAAGAATCATTGAAATTGCGTTCGACTTAACTCTTCGAAAATACTTTATACCGTGTTATATATGTATTTTGTAAACTATTGCAAATTTGTGAAAAAAGGTGCAAAATTTCATTATTTTTCATAGTGTGCAGAAGAACGCGTAAAATGCGTACGTCCTGGAAATCTTAAATGAAGATTCTACCCCAAAATGGTATTTCTACAACGGGAGCAGAAAAATCAAATTGATACAAAAAAGTTTGTGAAAAATATAAACTAATAAATAAAGTAATGAATGTTTCGATATTTACAGAAATTGACAATTGATGACGTCAAAGGTGCACAACTGACCATTTATCATAATCAATGCTATCAAATGTTACTATTTCCCCTAAGATATGATTTTGTCTCACTAAGCGCACAAAATAATACTCGTATCAGGCGATGGACTGACGTTTGGCTTGCGCTCCGTTGAACGGAAGCCAGACAACAGTCAATTTCTATTTTTCAATTGCGCTTGGCCGACGCAAAAAAAATCAGAAAAATAGTGAAAAAAATAATTTCTAAGTGAATCAGACAATAGATAAGAAAGAAAAAATATTTGAAGGATATGACTGAACAGTGATTCCTATGCAAATTGACAAATTTTGGTCACGTGTAATGACGTACGTCATGCACTTCTCGACAGTTATCTTATTACAACTTATTGTTGTACTATCACTAAATGTATCTGCTACCATGTATTTATCGCCATTTGTGTTTACATTAGGAGGTTAAAAACAGTAAGATATATATACAAAAATTACCTCCAGATAAGTGCATGACATATGTCATATCACGTGAACAAAATTTGCCAAATTGCATCATTGATAAGTGATATATATTCAAATAACCATAATTTTCGTATTTATCGTCAGATTTATTTCAAAATCTTGTGATCTGTTCGTGTCCTTTTTCCGCTTTTCAAATTTTTTTGCTTTTCAAATCACGTGAACAAAATTTGCCAAATTGCATCATTGATAAGTGATATATATTCAAATAACCATAATATTCGTATTTATCGTCAGATTTATTTCAAACTCTTGTGATCTGTTTGTGTCCTTTTTCCGCTTTTCATCAATGAAAAATATGTCTCACCCAGAGTCTGTCCTTAAAGTGATTTCCAAACTGGACAAACACCAAAAAGTATTTGTCATAATTAGAATCAATCAAGACGAGTCCCCATTGTCTGCATTGTCTGCATTTTTGCGCCACCTTTGCTTATTATTGTCTGAAACATCTTCGGATATATCCTAAGCAAATATTCTTTGCTTCTGAGTTTGTAAGTAGGTAAATGATGGGCTGTATCCAGGAGCAACTACCCGAAATCTCATCAAAGACGTTCATCATGACAGGATGCAGAGGTGTTAGATAGTTCATCACATAGGGTGCCCAGCAAAGGGAGAACGATGAGGTTAGAAGAAGAATGGTAGCAAATCCTTTCATCCTTTTCATCCCTTTCCATCGGGGGAAACGAATGCGAACTTCTTGCAGAGTTCGGGTAGGACGGCTTTGGTCTTCGGAAGATGAGTTAAATGTCTCCACGACTTGGCTCGGATGATGGCGGCTCAACCATTCAGATGCTGGTCTTATGGCATTTCTTGATTGATGTGCAACGAATAACAGTTTGATGTGGATGATGGACGTTAAAAGAAATGTTGAAAACACTGGCAATGTGTAGTTTATCGTATGCACAATTGATGTCCACTTTGCCTTTGCGCTGAGGTCATGCGCCAAGCATCGATCTTTCAAGAGTTTGATGAAAACCGAGTCTGGAATGGGCAAATATAATCCAGAGACCGACATGACGACCACAAAACTGAGGGTAAACGAAACGTTGAACCGAGTTTTGGTGATAATCGTGTAGTATCTTAGCGGTCTTCTGACTAGTAGATACAGATTAAATCTGATTCCACATAGACAGAGCATTGATGAGAGGAATGATGCATAGTATGCGAATGCAAACGTCATACTCATTACCGTGCATATCTCTTCCCCTGTTGCGAACGAGTACCAAAGAACGTTCCAACCGTTCCAACTGAATCCTAAAACCATATGCGATACGGACAGAACTTGGTACAGAACTCGCATGTACTCTTGTAGATCGGTTTGGTGTTTGATAACTATCAACACGATTATGTTCAGAACAATAGATAGAAAAATAGATATAATCTTAAAAGTTTCCCTTTCCAGATTGTTAACCAACTTGTCATTTATCCCAGAAATTGATGCTTCTGTAGTCGCCATTGAGAACGCCTAACCGTTGTAGTTTTGGTGAAGCAGTAAAGCATGAATTTATTGCAGAAAGAATCCCATATCCCTTGTTATTGTAGAAGCACAAACCCCCATATGGAAACTAAATGATGAATTTCTCTTTACTTCCAAAATTGATGAGTCTGCGAATGTACAGATAAAGGTTAATCATCACCGTGGAAAACGGCGGAAAGCACACAAATTACCGGTATATCTTTATCACAAAGTGTGTCCGATATTCACAAACCTTCTGACGTGTTTAAATGAAATTATCCAATACGGTAGGCTCAGTCATTTCAAAATTGACGAACGTCAAACAAGGAAAGTTTAATGACTGACATCAGATAAAGTGTATTCAGTCCTGCAGGCCATTTTCTTGATGATATATATCTACTTTTGTGACTGTAAATCTCTTAAATTGTATATAGAGTATTACAAAGGATCCACTTGACGATACTGACGATGGGTGCGGACCAGCAAATGATCAAACTGGTAGAAGATGAAGGCTTATAAGTAGATAAGTCTGTTTAATTTACGCAGGCTGCAACAAACATGAGAAAGGTCTGAATAGGTTCCTATCAAAATGTCCAAACAACACCGAAAGCTGGCAGAAATCGAAGATAATCCTAATAAACATATACTTCGGTATGTCAGTCAGGAACATAAACCAATCATTGAGCAGGGAGAGATTTTATTGGCCAATCTGAGTGCTGGGGTACACGGGAATCTGGGTTTCAATAATCTTATTGGCAGTGTGCAAAAACATGTATGAATTCCAGGTATGAAGGAAAGATGCTGTACAGTGTATGAGTATTTTTTCGTAGTGTTATCATTTCATGTGTGGTATGGATTACGACATGACGCGTATCAAGCAGTATAAAATGAGTTTGCCATTTACATATGTATTTCCCTATACATATAAGATAACTCTTTCACAAGTTTCTTGACAAACGCTTCACAGTCATGCGTTTTATTTGCAATAACAATTTACCAATATCAGATGAGTATTTGAGACATATAATAAACTGATAATGAACACTATTTAGTGAATGTAACACCCCCTCCCCTGAAAAAATATTAAAATATAACAAAATAAATTTCAAAAGACCTCCATAATTGTGCCTCAATTTAATGCAGAAACAAAATGTAAATTTACATATATAAATCTAAACCTGTTCAACTAACAGCACGTTTTCGAGGAATACTAGACGAGTTTACTGTATTATATATGCTAACTTTATGCGTTCTGTTAACATGTGGCTCTTGGCGGCCAAAATGCTTCCCCGAATTGCTAATTGGATTCCAAGTTTCCTACTTTAATTGTTAGTGACAAGTTTAAATGATACTATCACGTAACTACAGTCGTTTAGAAGAAACGTGCATAATTTATATATAGGACATGATTTTCCTGCCAAATTCACTCATTTTTTTTATTTAGATTACCGGTAATTCATTAAATGCTATTTGCATTTGGATGCATCGATTTTGCCGTGTAAATTGTCATTAAACTTTTACGATCTTACATGCCATTTTTTATGTTTGTGGAAGGTTGGTAAGCTTTTTTTCATTCAATTCAGAAACGATCCAGCAAGCATTCAAAATAGCTAGCAATTATGGAAGCGTCATTTCTGGCTTTTAAATCAGCGATTAGCATTCTTTTCTTAAAGGTATCATTCAAGTTAAGAGTGCAAGTTGATAATGCGGTGGGCAGGCTGGAGAAGGGGAGTAATAACTGTGGTTTGTGTACAATTATTTCTATAGCACCTTGAACTAAAAAAAAAAAGAATTGCTCACATTTTCATCACCGTCAACTACATGTTCACAATATGAAGCCCCTCCCTTTCTTCGTGATCTACAATGGACATTTGCTGGATATAAGAAATCACACGTGGCACATCATTTATTCTTTCATTTCAGTTAAAACGATAGATGATTAAAGACGATAAGATAATTTTTCATTAAGTTGACCGTTATAATTTAATGAAAAATTTACAGTCACGACACCGATATCCGAGTTGTGCTAAATGGAATGACTGCTTATTATTGATAATAGTAAAAATGATAAAAAGAATAAGAATAATATTGTAACAATAATAATAATACATGCAATCTATTATGGCGCACATATCCACTCTACTGTGGAGTGCTCAAAGCGCTTCGAAAAAGAAGCGCCATTTGTATTATTGAATAAAAAACTGTCACTCAATCGAAAGAAAACTCTGTATTTGTAAGCAAGAAAAATGAACATAAAACAGTGATGTCCTCAGTTGCACGGAATACGTTGAATTTGAAAGAAAAAAACAGCGATGCTATACTCGCGATTTTGGCCAGGAGTTCATGTAGTAAACCGGTCTATTCTTTTACGAAATAATTTATTTCGGTTATATTAAGTCGAACGCCAATGTAATGCTCCTTTGTAATTCTATTCAAATCGGAACCAGCCCGTGATTGTTGTGTCCGCACAGTTCAATATACGGCGTACGGATCTATTGTCCCATGACCCACTTTATTTTACGGATAATGTTCAACAAATTAAATCGCGATTCCTTTCCTAAATTGGCAAACCCAAAAACTTTAAATTGTCTCTTTATATTGTTCCAATCAAATATTATGTTACCATATTGAATCATCTTCGTAGAAAAACGTGGAGAACAGTAATTTTCACATGATGTCCGCATTGCCAATTTCAGGATTCATGACCAATTTAGTGATCATTTTCAACTCTTGTGTCCAGCGACAAATGTTGACAGATTAAAAAAATGGTCAGACTTAACATGGATATTTTTTTCTTTTTTTCTGCTCATGCATCTGGTGAAGCACTTCATTAATAGTTATTGAAAAAAAAAAACACGATATAAACTATTTCCGCAAAATAAGATCGGTCATGGACAAAAGAGCCGTACACCGTGTATTGAGCTGTGCGGACACAACAATAACATGCCGGTTACGAGTTGAATAGCACTACAAAGGAGCATTGAACTGGCATTCGACTTAATTTTTCGGAAATAGATTATATCGTGCTCAAAAGGGTTCTATCGTCCTGAAAGGGTTAATGGGTTATTGGGAAAACCATGCATCTAATTCGAACCTACACAGGAGGTGACGTTGGAGCAACGATGACTTCTTTCTACACGCGCTAGGCATCTTGCATTGAATGAATTTTATGAAATATGAAAAGGAAAACATTCTTCAAATTTCTCCAAATTTATGGTTTAATAATCTAGTTTTCTGAACGTTCAATTCTAACAGAAATACAACATATAACATTAGGGTTTATGGAATTTCTAAATTGATGATATTCATTGAAATATTTCATAAACACGATATAAAGTAATTTCGAAAAGTTAAGTCGAACGCAATTTTAATACTCCTTTGTAATGCTATTGAAATCAGTACCGGCTCGCCATTCATTAGTGTCCGCACAGTTGAATACACGATGTACGGATCTATTGTTTGCGTTCGAGTTAGCCTTTCGGAAATAGTTAATATCGTGTTCATAATGGAATTCCATTTTAGAATATACGGTTCAGATCAAACAACCCTATTATGATTTACTATGGGGTATTGACATTTGGATATGAGACAGCATGAAGTAGGATGGAATTTAATTAAGGTAGTAAAACTATTCTAGAAAATATCACAACTTCTATGTAGGTTGGCGACCAGATGAAGATTGGAGAGAAGCAATAGGAACCCTACCTTGTATTAAAAGCATGTAAAAGGAATATTTGCAGCTTTCAGACATATTTTCATTGACAAAAATACAAGCGAGAACGTGTCATTGAGTGAGAAGGTTTTCCGGCTACTTGTTTGAAAGGACAAATTCGTAATTAAACTCATATTATGCAGTTGCTATCGACAAAACCGTCGATANATGAATTTTATGAAATATGAAAAGGAAAACATTCTTCAAATTTCTCCAAATTTATGGTTTAATAATCTAGTTTTCTGAACGTTCAATTCTAACAGAAATACAACATATAACATTAGGGTTTATGGAATTTCGAAATTGATGATATTTATTGAACCATTTCATAATGAAATTCCATTTTAGAATATACGGTTCAGAGCGAGAAACTCTATTATGATTTACTATGGGGTATTGGATATAAGACAGCATGGAGTAGGATGGAAGTCAATTAAGCCAGTAAAACTTTCCTAGAAAATAATACAACTTCTTTGTAGGCTGTCGACCAGATGAAGATTGGAGAGAAGCATTGTATAATTACATGTATAACATGTATAAGGAATATTTGCAGCTTTCAGACATACTTTCATTGACAAATATACAAGCGAGAGCGTGTCATTGAGTGAGAAGGCATTCCGGTTACTGGTTTTAAAGGACAAATTCGTAATTAAACTCATATTATGCAGTTGCTATCGACAAAACCGTCGATAGGCCGTCATCCACGTCAAGCTTCACCGCTCATGAAGACAGTCTCCTGCGTTCCCTTACTTTATTTAAATCAATTTGATACCTTGTTTCTCTTTTTTTATATTACGATTCTATGTATGTTAAAATATACTATTTATTTATATTATGTATTTATGTTAAATGTTTGTATTGTAAATCATTCATTTCAACGCAGGAATAAACTACAATCAAATCAAAATCAAATCAAAACAGTAAGACAAATGTTGAATAGCAGCGAGTGGAAACTTGTCTTTAATCTCGACCAAAGAGTACAATTTCTTAAGATAATTCAGTAAACTCATGATACCCAAACAATAAATATGTTTAAAACGGTCGTAAAGTGGAGAATTTAACCATTATATTATTTTATTGAGTACATCATATTCAGACTAAATCCGTAAAAAAGCACAGGCAACAATTTATAGTTAATTCAGAATTTGTGCAATATATAACGACTAAATTTCAGGTTTCTTCAGCAGTACATCAAAATATTAATTAAGAAAAGTAACGGTAATAGTTTATTACCCTGTGGCACAGAAAATGTTCATGACACAACTGATGTTTCATATTCGGTAAGAATGGTCACTGCATTCATTTGTTTTCGTGGGATTGCATGGCGAGTTTAAATCAAATCAAACTTCTATCCAGAAATTGTCGCAGAAACCCTGTAGCAACGAGTCTATGTAACAAATTAGTGCACTTAGTCAGATTTGATATTTAGATGCATTGGTAGATTTATTATAGGTGTATACAAACAAAACAAAGCAAGACTCAATTAGTCTGTTCACTAGTGTAATATGGCCATGTAGAGATATAACATACCGAATTACATCATAATCAGTTCCCACCACAGATCCAGAAAATTGCCGCTAAGCCTTTCCGAAATAATTACAGATCCTAGGTCATTGGATAGATGACACACAGTAATTCGAAAATTCTGACAATAGATTTGTAATAAAATTATCATTAGTATTTCCAACTAATGACGAAACGGTGCTGTGAATATTTTCCGCGCTTCCGAGTTTGTAAAAAGATAAATAACCGACTGGATCCAAGGACAGCTTCCCGAGATTGTATCAAAGACGTTCATTACAACAGGATCCATTGGTGTTAGATAATGAATCACAAATGGCGTCCAACAGATGCAGAACGTGGTCGTTAGAATTAAAATGGTGGCAAATCCTTTCATTCCTCTCCTGGACGGTCGATCCTGCCTGGTGTTATCCTGATGTGGTGCTGTTTCAGACGGGGAATTAGATTTGTCTTTATTCACTTGATTTAGACAAGTGGTGTTTAAACCTCCAACCGGCTTCACGGAATTTCGTAACCGATTTGCAATGAGAAGTAGTCTAGCAAAAACTATTGATGTGAAGAAAAACGTCACGAATACTGGAAATATGTAAGCGATTGTATGCACTATGGAAGGCCACTGAGGTTTTGCACTCAGATCCTGAGCCATGCAACGGCCTGTCAAGAGTCTCATGAAAGTCGAACCGGGGATCGGGAGATATATTCCAGAAATGATCATCATGAACAAGAACACAACGGCAAGAGTCGTGTAAAATTTGGTTCGGGTGACGATTATGTAATATTTCAGCGGTCTTGTGACAAACAGATACAAATTAAAGCTGATTCCACACATACACGCCATTGAAGCTACGAATGAGAAGTAATAGGGGAATGCGAAGAGCATGCTTATCACCGTACAGTTAGTATCACTCGTTGCCATTGAATACCAAAGAATATTCCAACCGTTCCAACTAATTCCCAGCATCATATTCGATACCGCGAAGATCAGATACAAAACTCGCATGTTTTCCTGGATGTCTACTTGGTGTTTGATCACAATCAGAACAATTACATTCAGAATAATGCATAGGAATACAGAGACTATCTTAGGAGTTTCATGGTACAGATTACTGCTTGATTGCAAACCACTGTCCGTGTTAAACGCTTCTGTAGACGCCATCAATATTCCACAGTTCTAATTTATTGCCCAATGCTATGATTTGTTTCCAAAAATCTTTCTCACTACACTACGGTAGTAGAACGTTGAAACATCTCAGGCAAGCGTGATCAGTATTACGAATGCAAAAAAAAAAACAATATTGATTGGGACTCGGTACACCATGAATATTGGAATAAACACAAAATCTATGATCCTGATAATGTTTTAAATTTGCGTCCGAAGTGACCGCTTTGCAAATTGGAATTCAACACACGCAATAATTCATACACCCAAGGTTAAAGAAAACAGTCCACAATCTGATCTCGCTCAGCGTTGTCTCCAAGGGTGATATTTGCTTTCTGTCAATCAGGCATTATTAGAATCAGGCTGGGAGATCAATTTCTTCACAAAAATCCAGATGAAGAGGTCTGTAGGTTTAAAAGAACGCTTTGGCGCTGTAAATGGAAATTGGATATATTTTCGCAGTATATATGTCGTCTACCGCGGAGTAATAAAAAATCAATTTGGAACACCGAAAAATGTTGATCAGTTATAAAATAGAATAATCAGAGATCGTCGAAGCTCCCTGAGAAACAGGGACGGCTGCTGAATTCATCCAATGAGCTCTCAGGATTCAGTCTACCCAATTTGCGCGCTGAGTCATGTGAGCTGGGGATGCACCTTTTAGATAACATGGAAACATGCGTATAGGTGATGAAAACAAATTAGTATAATTACTAATTACTACCTCTAGGGCTGATAACGAGTGTCATGATGATAGTAATATTCGTTATGATCATTCAAGTATGAAATTGATTAAATATCAAATATATCAAGGATGGTCAGGCCCCCTATTACTTGTCTGAATTAGTATCGTTTAAGTCGAACAAATATTCCCACCATTTACGGGAATCATCAACCTCTGTCTGTGGAGCAGATGAACAGACCACAGACCACATCATCTACGACTGCCCGGTACTCCAACCACCTAATGGGATGACTGACCCATCGAACCTATGTGATGCCCAGACTGACTGGCTCACCCAACTGCAGGATCTGGCATAAAACACTACTACACTCATACGAAAGAAGAAGAAGAAGAAGAAGAA
>BQKZ01000423.1:93399-109718 GCA_036244855.1 Temnopleurus reevesii | reverse complement strand
AAAAAAAAAAAGAATTGCTCACATTTTCATCACCGTCAACTACATGTTCACAATATGAAGCCCCTCCCTTTCTTCGTGATCTACAATGGACATTTGCTGGATATAAGAAATCACACGTGGCACATCATTTATTCTTTCATTTCAGTTAAAACGATAGATGATTAAAGACGATAAGATAATTTTTCATTAAGTTGACCGTTATAATTTAATGAAAAATTTACAGTCACGACACCGATATCCGAGTTGTGCTAAATGGAATGACTGCTTATTATTGATAATAGTAAAAATGATAAAAAGAATAAGAATAATATTGTAACAATAATAATAATACATGCAATCTATCATGGCGCACATATCCACTCTACTGTGGAGTGCTCAAAGCGCTTCGAAAAAGAAGCGCCATTTGTATTATTGAATAAAAAACTGTCACTCAATCGAAAGAAAACTCTGTATTTGTAAGCAAGAAAAATGAACATAAAACAGTGATGTCCTCAGTTGCACGGAATACGTTGAATTTGAAAGAAAAAAACAGCGATGCTATACTCGCGATTTTGGCCAGGAGTTCATGTAGTAAACCGGTCTATTCTTTTACGAAATAATTTATTTCGGTTATATTAAGTCGAACGCCAATGTAATGCTCCTTTGTAATTCTATTCAAATCGGAACCAGCCCGTGATTGTTGTGTCCGCACAGTTCAATATACGGCGTACGGATCTATTGTCCCATGACCCACTTTATTTTACGGAAAATGTTCAACAAATTAAATCGCGATTCCTTTCCTAAATTGGCAAACCCAAAAACTTTAAATTGTCTCTTTATATTGTTCCAATCAAATATTATGTTACCATATTGAATCATCTTCGTAGAAAAACGTGGAGAACAGTAATTTTCACATGATGTCCGCATTGCCAATTTCAGGATTCATGACCAATTTAGTGATCATTTTCAACTCTTGTGTCCAGCGACAAATGTTGACAGATTAAAAAAATGGTCAGACTTAACATGGATATTTTTTTCTTTTTTTCTGCTCATGCATCTGGTGAAGCACTTCATTAATAGTTATTGAAAAAAAAAAACACGATATAAACTATTTCCGCAAAATAAGATCGGTCATGGACAAAAGAGCCGTACACCGTGTATTGAGCTGTGCGGACACAACAATAACATGCCGGTTACGAGTTGAATAGCACTACAAAGGAGCATTGAACTGGCATTCGACTTAATTTTTCGGAAATAGATTATATCGTGCTCAAAAGGGTTCTATCGTCCTGAAAGGGTTAATGGGTTATTGGGAAAACCATGCATCTAATTCGAACCTACACAGGAGGTGACGTTGGAGCAACGATGACTTCTTTCTACACGCGCTAGGCATCTTGCATTGAATGAATTTTATGAAATATGAAAAGGAAAACATTCTTCAAATTTCTCCAAATTTATGGTTTAATAATCTAGTTTTCTGAACGTTCAATTCTAACAGAAATACAACATATAACATTAGGGTTTATGGAATTTCTAAATTGATGATATTCATTGAAATATTTCATAAACACGATATAAAGTAATTTCGAAAAGTTAAGTCGAACGCAATTTTAATACTCCTTTGTAATGCTATTGAAATCGGTACCGGCTTGTCATTTTAGTGTCCGCACAGTTGAATACACGATGTACGGATCTATTGTTTGCGTTCGAGTTAGCCTTTCGGAAATAGTTAATATCGTGTTCATAATGGAATTCCATTTTAGAATATACGGTTCAGATCAAACAACCCTATTATGATTTACTATGGGGTATTGACATTTGGATATGAGACAGCATGAAGTAGGATGGAATTTAATTAAGGTAGTAAAACTATTCTAGAAAATATCACAACTTCTATGTAGGTTGGCGACCAGATGAAGATTGGAGAGAAGCAATAGGAACCCTACCTTGTATTAAAAGCATGTAAAAGGAATATTTGCAGCTTTCAGACATATTTTCATTGACAAAAATACAAGCGAGAACGTGTCATTGAGTGAGAAGGTTTTCCGGCTACTTGTTTGAAAGGACAAATTCGTAATTAAACTCATATTATGCAGTTGCTATCGACAAAACCGTCGATATGCCGTCATCCACGTCAAGCTTCATCGCTCATGATGACGGTTTCATGCGTTCCCTTTCTTTATCTAAATTAATTTGATTCCTTGTTTCTATTTTTTATATTACTATTCTAAGTATGTTGAAATATACTATTTATTTATATTATGTATTTATGTTAAATGTTTGTATTGTAAATCATTCATGTGAACGCAGAAATAAAATAAAATCAAATCAAAATCAAATCAAAACATTAAGACACACGTTGAATAGCAGCGAGTGGAGATTCGTCTTTGATCTCGACCAAAGAGTACAATTTCTCAAGATACATCAGTAAACTTATGATACCCAAACAATAAATATATTTAAAACGGTTGTAAAGTGGAGAATTCAACAATATCAGATTGAGACTAAATCAGCAAAAAAGCACAGGCAACAATTTAAAGTTAATTTAGAATTTGTGCAATATATAACGACGAAATTTCAGGTTGCTTCAGCAGTACATCAAATGTACCCCTTGATATGAACAATTAAGAATAGTAACGGTAATAGTTTATTACCCTGTGGTACCGCCAATGTCTATGACATGACGGATGCTTCATAGTCGGTATAAAGGGTCATTGCATTCATTTGTTTTTGAGCTGTTGTATATCGATTCAAAAGTCAATTAAACTAGATGAATATAATGACCCTCCTATCTGGGCGGTGTTTCATCAAATCGTTCTTAAAGTTACGCTAGACTTTAAGATCGACTGGTATCAGTTCTTGCCCTGAATGCGCGTGATAATGTGAACCATTACGCACAAGAAGGGGTACCAGTCGAACGTAAACTCGTGCGTAAAGTCTTTCTTATCTTGGTGAAACACCTCCCAGGATTATATCAAATAAGACACAGTTATTCGAAAATTCTGACAAGAGTTTTGAAACATTATTAGTATTTCTAACTAATGACGGAAAGGTGCTGTGCATATTTTCCGCGCTTCGGAGTTTGTTAAAAGGTAAATAACTGATTGAATCCAGGGGCAGCTTCCCGAGATTGTATCAAAGACGTTCATTACAACAGGATCCATTGGTGTTAGATAATGAATCACAAATGGCGTCCAACAGATGCAGAACGTGGTCGTTAGAATTAAAATGGTGGCAAATCCTTTCATTCCTCTCCTGGACGGTCGATCCTGCCTGGTGTTATCCTGATGTGGTGCTGTTTCAGACGGGGAATTAGATTTGTCTTTATTCACTTGATTTAGACAAGTGGTGTTTAAACCTCCAACCGGCTTCACGGAATTTCGTAACCGATTTGCAATGAGAAGTAGTCTAGCAAAAACTATTGATGTGAAGAAAAACGTCACGAATACTGGAAATATGTAAGCGATTGTATGCACTATGGAAGGCCACTGAGGTTTTGCACTCAGATCCTGAGCCATGCAACGGCCTGTCAAGAGTCTCATGAAAGTCGAACCGGGGATCGGGAGATATATTCCAGAAATGATCATCATGAACAAGAACACAACGGCAAGAGTCGTGTAAAATTTGGTTCGGGTGACGATTATGTAATATTTCAGCGGTCTTGTGACAAACAGATACAAATTAAAGCTGATTCCACACATACACGCCATTGAAGCTACGAATGAGAAGTAATAGGGGAATGCGAAGAGCATGCTTATCACCGTACAGTTAGTATCACTCGTTGCCATTGAATACCAAAGAATATTCCAACCGTTCCAACTAATTCCCAGCATCATATTCGATACCGCGAAGATCAGATACAAAACTCGCATGTTTTCCTGGATGTCTACTTGGTGTTTGATCACAATCAGAACAATTACATTCAGAATAATGCATAGGAATACAGAGACTATCTTAGGAGTTTCATGGTACAGATTACTGCTTGATTGCAAACCACTGTCCGTGTTAAACGCTTCTGTAGACGCCATCAATATTCCACAGTTCTAATTTATTGCCCAATGCTATGATTTGTTTCCAAAAATCTTTCTCACTACACTACGGTAGTAGAACGTTGAAACATCTCAGGCAAGCGTGATCAGTATTACGAATGCAAAAAAAAAAACAATATTGATTGGGACTCGGTACACCATGAATATTGGAATAAACACAAAATCTATGATCCTGATAATGTTTTAAATTTGCGTCCGAAGTGACCGCTTTGCAAATTGGAATTCAACACACGCAATAATTCATACACCCAAGGTTAAAGAAAACAGTCCACAATCTGATCTCGCTCAGCGTTGTCTCCAAGGGTGATATTTGCTTTCTGTCAATCAGGCATTATTAGAATCAGGCTGGGAGATCAATTTCTTCACAAAAATCCAGATGAAGAGGTCTGTAGGTTTAAAAGAACGCTTTGGCGCTGTAAATGGAAATTGGATATATTTTCGCAGTATATATGTCGTCTACCGCGGAGTAATAAAAAATCAATTTGGAACACTGACAAATGTTGATCAGTTATAAAATAGAATAATCAGAGATCGTCGAAGCTCCCTGAGAAACAGGGACGGCTGCTGAATTCATCCAATGAGCTCTCAGGATTCAGTCTACCCAATTTGCGCGCTGAGTCATGTGAGCTGGGGATGCACCTTTTAGATAACATGGAAACATGCGTATAGGTGATGAAAACAAATTAGTATAATTACTTATTACTACCTCTAGGGCTGATAACGAGTGTCATGATGATAGTGATATTCGTAATGATCATTCAAGTATGAAATTGATTAAATATCAAATATATCAAGGTTGGTCAGGCCCCCTATTACTTGTCTGAATTAGTATCGTTTAAGTCGAACAAATATTCCCACCATTTACGGGAATCATCAACCTCTGTCTGTGGAGCAGATGAACAGACCACAGACCACATCATCTACGACTGCCCGGTACTCCAACCACCTAATGGGATGACTGACCCATCGAACCTATGTGATGCCCAGACTGACTGGCTCACCCAACTGCAGGATGTGGCATAAAACACTACTACACTCATACGAAAGAAGAAGAAGAAGAAGAAGAAGAAAGAAGAAGACCATTTACGAAGTAGACAGGACCAACTTATTCTAAAACTACCACACCTTAAAACAAAAGTAACACTTGGTGACTTCGCCTTCAGCTGTGCTGCTCTAAAACTTTGGAACAAATTGCCAATAGAAATAAGATCATCTCCATCTGCAGTTGTTTTTAAAACCTTGTTGAAAACTTATTTATTCCTTAAAGCTTTTCAATAGTATCTTGTACCTTTATACATTATTTTAGTGACAATATCCACAGACCCTAATATCACAAGTGCAGTAGAGTATATCCATATAGTGACTGCGCTATATAAATTATCTAATTATTATTTGTATTATTATTATTATTATTATTATTGAGGATGGCTACTTCAGCTACAAGTTACATGCAGTTTTTCAGGGGGCCGTTCATACGATGATAATCTGTGTCACACCCTCTCCAGCCGAACGTCAATCCACCGTCTGATTCACGTACGCTGTCCGTCAAGGGAGCGTTTTTAATTTCGAAATACGCTGGGCCGCCCCACGCTAAACACGCAAATGTGTGAGCCGGCTTTAAGGTTTTTGAACATTTTGTAAGGTTTAGAAAATCACTGTACAATTACAATACACATTAACAGAAACAGCAAGGGAAACTTTGCACTATTGGAGCACATTTTATAGAATGCAATAATGCACCTTTTTGAAAGGAGGTTTGAATACATGAAAAAGGAGCTGCATTTATAGTATTTCCAGAAATATAAATCATCATATACAATGCTTACATACGAATTTATTGGTGGTCTTTTTTCGAAGTGAAATTTAGTAATTCCTCTAAGAGATCTTAATCTTGCGAGTTAGCACGAAGCATTCATTCTACTACGATTCCTCTACAATCAACAGAGACCGCGCTGCTGAATTGTTTTAATTATCAAACACCTACAGTTTCCAAAATTTCTAAGCACTATTTTTTGTATTTGTATCTTTGGATCATCCAGACATCTAGGATATTCTTTATCAAAAAGAAATCGCCCTGTCTCATTTAGAAGTAGACTCCCACATGTTTAAGAAAACACTGTCATATTAATTTTAATTGAAGCACGAAAACGTCTGCCGTAATTGCGTGGTGTCCACATTGCACGTAAAGAAGAAGGAAAAGAGTTACAATAAGTACACGGTCTTGATAATTTTGAGATCGATTATTCGCCGACGTCTTTAACGTAATGTGGTCAATAGCAATTGCGATTTATTTTGTTCAGTGGCTACATTACTCTTTAAAAGCCAAATCCATGAATGAAAGTAAAATGATTGTCACATGAAAGTCAGCCAGGCTTTATTTCCCGAAACATCGGCGGAAAGCAGAAACGCAAATACCTCGTGCCTCAGGGTTCACTAAAAGATAAATGATGGGCTGAATCCAAGAATATATACCAGAAATCGTATCTACCATATTGACAAGAGCATAAGATTGCAAAGTGAGGTCCAGAAAGGCATAGGGGATCCAGACAAGAGAGAAACAGGTCGTCGATATGAGGATGGTTGCTCGTCCTTTCAGCCCTTTTCTCTTTAGACGATTAGCATTCATACCGATCTGGAGTGGCTCTGGTGGGTCGATTCGACTCTGGGAGACAGATCCCGATTCCGGTATCCCCGTGCCTATCATATCAACTTGAGGACGACGAAGATTGTCAACATTTGCGACCTCACGGTTCAATCGACGTACGATCAGCAACAGTTTGATATGAATTGCTGATGTTATGATGAATGTAGCGAAAATGGGTAATATGCTGCGAATTACACGTAATGCATTAACAAGTCCTGATGGTAATATAGGTTCTTCAATTATCCGGACCGTGGAATCCCCAATCTGGTTATCAGATAGGCAACTTTGTTCTAGGAATTTCATGATGGGCGAGGATGGAATCGGCAGATACGTTCCACAAATCAGAAGTATCACCAGAAATGTAGAAACAAGAATAATGTAGAAACGGGTTCTGGTGACAATTATGTAGTATCGTAGCGGTCTCGAGACAAGTAGGTAAAGGTTCAGGGTTATGCCGATAAGACAAGCCATGAGGAACGACGCATAGTTTACGAACGGAAACACAAAATTTATCACAAAACAGACCCTTTCGGTCTCGCCTTTTGAAAACCATAAACCGCTCCAGAGGTTAAGACTGATTCCAAACAACATATTCGACACTGCATAGATGTGATAAAGAATCCTCATGTATTCTTGAAGTTTTTCGGAGTACTTGATCACAACGATTACAACCGAATTGAGAACTAAGCAGAGGACAGCTGATGTCATTTTTAATATTCCTAGTTGCCCTAGGTGGATCCCAAAGCTAGCCATGATGAAAGCAGTACAAAACTGGAATTTGAAGACTAAGCGGCTATTTACAACTCTCGATCAATCTCGATTAAATGTCTGATGAATGATATTTTAGTAGTATACCATGATATCTCGAATGTTGTATACGGAACAGTTTTAGGCAAATCTGTCTTTCGTTTTTGACGATCCAGTCCTTTTGTAAATATAGTTACGTGATAAGGCTGGTGATGAATGTTCATAACTAATTCAATAAGCACTGGATACATATTTGAAATACTAGTCATGAAGGAAATACTGATAATTAGAGTAAATCAATAATTCATAACCACGGCATAAATATATGAAATGATAATGACGAAGCTCAATGGCAAACATTGCACTTGATCGAAACGTGTCATTCTGTATCATTTGCAAATTGATGAGACCCGATGTTTGTCAGTGAATGTAGTCGATGAAATAAGATGTAACAATTCAAATAGGGCAGGCGATTCGAAATCATAGAATTTCAGACAAATTAGAGGCAAGAAGAACACTATTCTAGGTTCAAGTTCACACATTCTCCCATCGCAAATTAAAAAAAAACACAACATGATACAGTGTGGAAGCCATGATTTTAGCATTTCCCTATTATCTCATATTGGAGTAATTATGTAAGGAGCTGTTACTATCAATTGAATGATTTTTGTGTTTGGCAGAGAAATGATTGAATAATTCTTGCCTTATCCCAACATGGATAAACACTGAAGAGATCGTGGGTTATATTCCTACCCGAGAATGCCTGAGATATTTGTCTCAGCTTCTCGGTAAAGAACTGTCAATCAGTGTTTATTCATGTTGGGATAAGGTAAGAATTATTCAATGAGCTGTTACTAATCGAAGTAGGTCGGCGTTCTAATAATTCTAATAGACTCATATATTTATGCAAAACGTAGGTACATTTTGGATACGCCATGCAAACGCTGATTTAAATCATAAGATGTGAAGCACATCAACTGATGAGTAACGTTTGTAGACGATTGCGTTACGAATCTTTAACTTACGCGGAGTGTATTAGCCATACGGTACGTCTGTATAACAGCCCCAACACACCTGTGCGAGTTGAAGCGGACTAAGGCCTTCTACGGGCAGATGGGATGAGTTTTGCGAAAAGTTGAATAATTCGCTCTTTTTCCCATTTCGTCAGCCTTCGTCAGCCTCAATTCTCATAGGTGTGTCTGCATAAAGGAGATCTTCATGCAGACATTAATGTGCTGCCATTTAAAAGAAAATGTGATGATTAAACTCTGAAAATTTGAGCACAATTGGATAATCGGCTTAAAAGTTTTTATTTCCACCAGTGATGGGCATCCTTTAATTGGCAACTTTGGCATAATCTGTAAGGTCGTACATTGAGAAGTCCTCTTTCACTTTGTACATGATTTTTTTAATGGATCAATACCATATTTAAATTGAGGAACTACTACCAATTCTTAATGCTTGCAGAGTTGATGTTGGTAAATATCATACTTTACAGAAAAAAAATCTGTCTGCTTTTCCAGAAAAAGAGGGAAAATGTGAAATTTTGTGTACGATGTAGAGTTCTTCATGTTGACAACCATTTCGTGCCGGCAAGTTGCCAATTTAAGAAGCCCATGGGGGTGTAAATCAAAACGTTGTAAAAATCATAACCCTTTAATGGACCATCCGATTTTTCTCAAATTTTCAAAGTTTTATCCTATGATTGTATTTTGTCTTTATCCAATGACAACACAAAATGTTTCAGGTTAATTCCCCTTTAAAGCCCAAATAGAGTTTTGGAATGTTACGGGATGTTTATTATGACCTACATACACACATTAGGAGACCAAAGCATTTTTTTCTTACTAACTGACTCTTTTTGAAATTTTGAATATGACCGTTAAATCACATTTGGCGCCCTCTCTTGGTAATAACAATATGTTGTTTGTTATTGGACATATGCAATGCTATTTCTCAGACTTGACAAAAGCTTGATAAAAGGGTATACACAGAAATTTATTTATGAAATTTATCTAATTCAGTGCAGGGGAAGGTGTTATTTATCAAAAAGAAAATATGGAAAGAAAATATGGAATTAGTCCAGTAGTACACGAGACTGAGATAATTTGCACACTTCTGGTTATAACTTTTCCAAAAATTCATTCATTTTCACGCGATCTTTTGTGCAGTATGTTCATGATAAAATCTAGATTTGAAGACAAAATTAGGGGACAAAAATATTCGCTTTTACCAAAACTTTACTTTGGCTTAATATAGACCCCCAAAATGTATATTTTTTGGAAACCTCACATTAAGATTTTCCAGGCTTGCTTGCAAAACACAATTCAAAGTGTACAAAACAGACCCATTATAAAGTCGATGTGCATGGGTCAACATAAAATTATTTTGCAAAATGCCTCATACGTTGAGCATATGCTGCGTGAATCATCTTAACGTTCTTGTTTTTTTCCTGCTGCCTTAACTGATATTTTCAAAATTATTCAAAACTAAACGGTAATATTTTGAAATGGATCAAAACATGTGTTCGAAGAGTCGTCATATTTTGTCAAATTCAAGAGAAGATAGCGAGGGAGAATGGAAAAGCCCGGCAAATTCAACATGANTGAGTAACGTTTGTAGACGATTGCGTTACGAATCTTTAACTTACGCGGAGTGTATTAGCCATACGGTACGTCTGTATAACAGCCCCAACACACCTGAGCGAGTTGAAGCGGACCCCGTTTACACCGACTTTTAGGCCGGCCTAGTTTTTGGTGTAAACGCTCACTGGCCCAATTGCGGTACCAAAAACGAGCACGCGCTCTTCGCTGGCGGGGTATGACGTCATATTACCATTTTCTTTCATGCACTATCCAATCATTCATCTGGTATATATGATTCCTAACACCGGGAAGTTTTTGAAGGAGTTACAACGGTGGTCTTAAGGGTGATAAAATTATGATATTGATTTGGCAATGTTAATGCGATCTTAATATTCGTCTTTTTTTAAAAGAAGAGTCTCCCCAAAAAGAATAATTATTTAACAGAAGCAGACAAAATTGGTGAGTAGAACTAAAAAAAAGTTTGAAGAAAATCGGACAAGTAATTAAAAAAAAAGTTATGAATGTTTAAAGATTTGAAAAAAATGGGCAAATCAGTGGCAATTTCCAGAGATGTTGCCAATTTGATGACATTATCAACTGTCAAAATACTTTCAGTGATATTTAGGCCGGCCTAGATTTGTCGGTGTAAACGCCCAATTTCGTAGGACCCGGTACCGCAATTAGGCCGGCGATGTAAACGGAGTCTGGCCTTTTAGGGCAGATGGGATGAGTTGGCGAAAATTTTCCCATTTTGTCAGCCTTCGTCAGCCTCAATTCTCATAGGTGTGTCTGCATATTGAAGCAGACCTTCATACAAACATTAATGTGATGTCATTTAAAATAAAATGTGATGATTAAGATGTGAATAGTTGAGCACAATTGGATAATCGGCTTTAAGTTTTTATTTCCACCAGTGATGGGCATCCTTTAATTGACAACTTTTGCATAATCTGTAATAAGGTAGTACATGGAGAAGTCCTCTTTCACTTTGTACATGCTTTTTTAATGGATCAATACCATATTTAAATTGAGGAACTATTACCAATTTTTAATGCTTGCAGAGTTGATGTTGGTATATCATATTTTACAGAAAAAAAAACATGTCTGCTTTTCCAGAAAAAGAGGGGAAATTTGAAATTTTGTGTACGAAGTAAATGTAGAGTTCTTCATGTTGACATCCATTTCGTACCGGCAGGTTGCCAATTTAAGAAGCCCATGGGGGTGTAAATCAAAACGTTGTAAAATCATAACTCTTTACTGGATCCGGATCATCCGATTTTTCTCAAATTTTCAAAGTTTGATCTTATGATTGCATTTTGTCTTTATCCAATGACAACACAAACTGTTTAGGGTTAATCCCTCCTTTAAAGCCCAAATACAGTTTTGGTAACGATTAAGAAATAGGAGTTTATAATGACCTATATACACACATTAGGAGACCAAAACATATTTTTCTTACAAACTGACTCTTTTTGAAAATTTGAATTTGACCGTTAAATCACATTTAGCGCCTTCTCTTGATAATAACAATATTTTGTTTGTTATTGGACATATGCAATGTTATCTCTTAGACTTGACAAAAGCATAATAAACGGGTATATACCAAGATTTAATTTTGAAATTTTCATCGATTTCGGTGCACGAGAAGGTGTTATTTATCAAAAAAGAAAATATGGAATTGGTCCAGTTGTACACGAGACTGAGATAATTTGCAAATTTCTGGTTATAACTTTTCCAAAACTCATTCATTTTTCACGCGATCTCTTGTGCAGTATGTGCATGATAAAATCTAGATTTTAAGACAAAGTTAGGGGACAGAAATATTCGCTTTTACCCAAACTTTACTTGGGCTTAATACAAACAAAGAAAATGTATATTTTCGGAAACCTCACATTAAATGACAAGGTTTATCAGGTTTGCTTGCAAAACACAATTCAGAGTATACAAAACAAACGCATTATAAAGTCGATGTGCATGCATGGGCCAACACATTTTGCAATATGCCTCATACGTTGAACATATATGCTGCGTGAATCATCGTAACGTTCTTGTTTTTCCTGCTGTCTTAACCGGTCTTCATAAAAGTATTCAAAACTAAAGGGTTATATTTTGAAATGGATCAAAACATATATAAAATTTTGTCAAATTCGAGAGAAGATAGCGAGGGAGAATGGAAAAGCCCGGCAAATTCAACATGACCCATTCGACTCCCAAGTGAAGACTGTGGCCAATTAATGATTCAATTAAGGCCATAAGCATTATTTTAACTCATGTCGTTTGAACTTTTAGAGGGTGTTGTTCAAAAGTGACCATTGATCGCAAGTTGCAATTAATCGGAACGCGCCAAGAATCAAAACATTTGTTTCATCATGTGCGTCTTGATACATGCGAATATATAGTGCGCGAATGAAAATGTGCGTTACAATTTGCAAGGTTGCAGTTGATATGCAGTTGATTTTGAACAACACCCCCTTAGACAACTTAAAGAAAATTTATCATAAGGGTAAGAAACGCACATAGCGTCCAGCTGTGTAGTTTCGGTCAAGAATAATTACGTGCCTCGGTATACCATGGTAAACACATCAAACACCATACGACACTTTAATTTGTAGAAGGCCTAAGGCATCGGCGGGCAGCTGCAGAACACAACTTTCTTGCTTCAGTATTCGTCACAAGATAGACGATAGGTTGTATCCACGTATAGCATGAAGATGTAGTGTCAAATATGTTCGCCAAAACAGGATGCAATGGTGCCAGATAGTATACAATATAAGGCGTCCAAACAAGACAGAAAGTGGCTGTGAGGACAAAGATCGTAACAAATCCCTTCATTTTTCTTCTGCTTGATCGTTGAACACGATTAATATTGAAATCAGGCACAGAATCCCTCCCGGGAATTCTCGGACAGCTTCCATGTTCTTCACTGCCGTGCTGACCCGTGTCAAGTTCAGAAGGATTCGCTTGGGTAGTTGAGCTGTAGTTCCCAACGCGTCCCGATACCCGTCCTAATTGCCGAGCAATCAGCAACAGTCTTATATTAATCACCGAAGTATACAGCACTGTTGCGCAGAGGGGCAGTACTTGGAACACTGTGTGAGTGACTGAGGTAAATGAAGGTTTCGCACTGAGATCTTGGGCTAGGCAACGACGCACCAAGAGTTTCATGAAGATGGACTCAGGTGCAGGAAAGTAAATCCCGCAAAGCAAAACGACCAGGATGAAGGTCACTGTAACGGTAAAGTAGAATCGGGTTCGTGTGACGATCGTGTAATAACGTAGTGGTCTCGTGACAAGAAGATATAGATTCAGACATACCCCGCTGAGGCAAAACATTACTGATAGATACGAGATGTGAAATACGAACGCAAAGGTTAAACTGATAATGTTGCAGTTACTCACATTCTTTTCAAGTGAAAACCAAAGTACCAGCCAAATGTTCCAAGTGATTCCCATCACTAGATTCGACACTGCGAGGATCACGTAGAGCACTTTCATGTATTCTTGTAGATCTGTTTGGTGTTTGACCACAACCAAAGTGAGTGTATTTAAGATTGCACAGAGAAAAGCTGATGTAATCTTTACCATACTTGATCCAGACAAGCCTCCAACGCCATTGTCATCGTTTGTTTGACTTGCTTCGGTGGTCGCCATGTTAGATAATGTACATCGTTATATCCGACTGAAATAGTTTAAAGAATTTGAAGCAAAAATACCCCAAAGTTTCATCCATAAGTGCTTAAAATCATTGGAATCCTAAACGAGCATCTGGTACTTTTGTGCACCTTTCCGCCACTGTATCAAGGTTAAGACGTCATTCTCTGTGGGAGCATCATAGTCGGGTTTTTTTTATCAATGATGATGAAATATTCTCATGCACTGAATCGAGGAGACATCCGCCACCGAGTGTATCCTTTGTTTAAATGGAATTGATCAAGAAAATTGTGCAGTTACTAGGTTTTGACTGAGAATGTAATCGCTACCTGCATCGTCTATTTAATCATTCATCAAATCTTATTGATGGATACATATCGAATAATCTAATGGCTCGATCTCAACAATTGCAATTAAATGTCAGTTCCGCTTTCCGAAATGAGGCGAACGGTCACGACCATTAGGTTTGCTTTTAATCTGCTGTAACAGATTGTCTTATTCTATTACCTCCTTGAAAACTGTCCTTCCTTCTGACTCCTGACTTTACCCATATTTGTTCGAAACTCCTTTGAATGATGACGTCGCATTTTTATGGTACTAAATAAGTGTCAATTTGCATTAAAATATATCGTTAAGTCGTTAGGGGTAGTTAATAATCAGTCGAGTCCTTTCGGTAAATGTAAAACGACCAATCGCAAATCATTTGCTGGACCATTAACCAATTATCTTCGTTTTTTGTGGCACAGCCCCGGAACGTGGCCCTGTTCCAATATACCTCAATGTGATGAAAATTATGGATGTATCTTACGATGGTTGTCGAGAGTTGTCGTCCGGCAAATCATCCTGCATATACTGATATCATACGATGAATGACATTGAATGGATTGGTTATTAACAATTCAAGCATCTTATCAAGATAAAATCCTCGAACGATCCCAAACTAAACTAGTGCGATGAATTATTCACGAATACTAGTCATCACTTAATTGTAATTTGCATGTGTGTCATGGACGGTGCTGAAATTAAAAAACAATGGTTGCTAGCTAGCAGCCTCCTCGTTAGGCATACTATCTGCAGTGTGGGCGTTTGTTTGACGTTTTAATCATGTTCAATTCTGCACTCAGCCATAGATTCGACAAACATGTTTGATGCCTTAGCGCCGGTGTGTAAACTGTTTTCAGAGCACGAGAACACAAATCTTGAGAGGGTGGATAATGAATTTCCGTTTCGGTACTCTAACAGGTAGTTACTCTTTCAAGAGTATTTTCACCGTGTCCAATGATTTAAAAGGATGATCGTTAGATAATGCCAGCAGGCATGGGGTCTAAATTGGTCAGGCATACAGAGCGTGCAAACTATCACGATCTGCTTCCAGGTGTGTCTTGATGTTGCAAAATAAGATGAACGATATGGAATGCCTTATGTATATGCAAGGTATAAATCAAAGGTATTTCAACCAATTTGAGAGTGGAAGACGATATCCTAATATCCAGTGCCGTTAATAACGGCACAATAACGGGTAACCTTCAGCATCTATTTGTAATTTTCCAATATTTCAACAAAAAATGAACTGTCAAAGAAAAAGCAGTCTTCATTGCGAATCGATGACAAATATGAGTAACGTATAGCAAGGAGTATGTCTGAAAATACGACAAATTTTAAACAGCTTTCTTCTCCAAATATGCAGCAATTGATGTAACCTCGTGATCAGTCGTAAAGAAAAATTGTAAATCACTTGATTAGGAGTTTTGCCGCCAACTGATCGGGTAGAAATGGTATACACCTACATTGATGCGCAAATCTTTAGGTATTCCGAAAAATGTGCAATGACCAATAGGATGCAACGATCGATTTAATGGGCAGTGAAATTGTGATGCTCATTGGCGAATCCTACATTTTCATACCCATATTTAAAGAGTTGGCCTGTATCAATGAATCTATGCAACATAATTTGCTTCCGCAGGAAAAGGCGTTGAATAGATCAATAAAAGGTAATGGCTGCAGAAAAAGATTTTTTTTTTATTCCAAATCATTACATCCATCATCAAACCCAACACATTAGTTACACAAATTGAAGGACACATTTAGTGAAAGCTAATGGAAATTTATTCATCTTACACATTCAATTATTACGAATTATGTCATGCGGTGAGCTAAAGCTACATACATTTAACTTTATTATGATTTATCTTTCGATGAATACTGCAGTTTCAATCTACACGCTTCGTGAGTATGCACTGCTAAAAATAATCGGGCAAATATACAACCCAAGCAACTGTTGGGCAGGTTATAGCTCATAATTTTGTCTGTTGAGTTAGAATTTATAAGCTTTCCAAACAGTTCACAAGTGCATATAATACAACTTATCATTAAATTAATCGACAACACATGTTTAAAGGGAAAGACTAGTTTTGGGAGGAGGGCGCTTCAGATATTTAACTAGTTTGCGAACTGCAGTAAAATTAGTACCATAATGCATTTTTTCAATAGTAAATTAGAGCATGTTCATAGTTTGTTTGAATGAAATCGACCTAGAAATGGCTTAATTATCGCAAAATAAAATAACCTGGTGCGGTCGTACTTCCTCACAGAACATGCTTCACGTACAAAATGAACGCGAAACCACACACCGCAGACAATACCACCGATCGCACCGCCAATTTC
>BQKZ01000423.1:76220-92789 GCA_036244855.1 Temnopleurus reevesii | reverse complement strand
TTTTTCGATCACGCCCTGTAATTTAACAAAAAAATATATATAGATAGGTTCTATTTTAATCAATGTCTCATTGGGTGCCATTTTGCAGGTAAGCCTATGATAGATTATTTACTCATGTGTACTCCTAAAGGCCCGGTCACACCAGACACGGCACGGCATTACGCGCTATCTTGGTTGTTATTGGTTAGCGCACTCATCCGCGCAAATGATGTTCAACAATTAGCCAATAAGAGGGGAGATATCGCGTAGGTACCGTGCCGTGATGCCGTGCCGTGTTTGGTGTGCCCGGGCCTTAAGGATATATATCTCCACAATGCAATTATATTGTATTAGCGGCTGCACCCCAAGGGTACAAATTACACCCTAATTTCTTAGTATGCAAGGATTATGCTAAATCCATGATATATTTAACTCTGGACACATTTAACTCTGAAGACAACCCGTAAATCTGGTCACCGATATGAAAATGTGCTCAAATAAACAAATCAATTCAGCTCGAACTATCTGGAAATGCATAGTACTATGTACATATCTACCTAAGATAGCAAAGCAGCTCTATACGGAAGCGCTTAGGTGCAGTTTGACTTTTGACGATATTTCATCTCGGGAGTTCGACGTGATATCCGTATTACAGTTCAACTTATCAGATATTTATAATATGGTGGCCTCGGCCTTTCAACCAGGGAGTCCCTGTTCGAGTCCCAAACATGGCATTACTTTCCTTCAGCAAGGCATTTATCCACAAAGCTACACTCTACCCCGGTGACATTTGTAGGGTTCCCTCATAATGACCCTGTGCTGATTGTACAACTATTATATATGATAAGGGCTATAAGTGTACATGGAGGGTGCATATATCTCCACCCACAGATGCAAAATTGCACCCTAGCTTAAAAGTGTGTAGGCATAATGCTATATCCCTGATTTATTAGACTATCCATACGTCAAATCTAAAACGAAAATACGTAAATGTGCTCACCGATATGAAAATGTGCTCAAATATATAATTCACTTCAACTCGACCTGTTCAATACTGCATACTACTATGTTCATATCTAAGTAAGATAGCAAAGCAGCTCTATGGAAGCGTTTAAGTGCAGTTTGACTTGGAGACTTTTGAAAATATTTTATGTCAAGAATTTGACTTGATATCCGTCTTACAGGTCAACTTATCAGCTCTTTACATTATGATCGGCTTGGCCTTTCAACCAGAGGGTCGCGGTTCGAGTCCCAAACATGGCGTTCATTTCCTTCAGCAAGAAATTTGTCCACAAATCTGCACTCTACCCCGGTGACATTTGTAGGGTTCCTTCACATTGACCCTGCGCTGATGATGAGCACTATGATTGTACATGGAGGGTGCATATGTCTCCACTCAAAGGTGCAAAATTGCACCCTGATTTCTTTACCTGTAGGTATGATGCTAAATCCCTAATATATATTTGAGTATTGAGATGTCAACTTCTCAACAACAAAAAGTATATCTGGTAACCGATATAAAAAATGTACTCAAATAAATGTTTACTTCAACTCGACCTGTCCAGTACAGCATACTACAATATATTCATATCTACGTAAGATAGCAAAGCAGCTGTATAAGGATATCCGTATTAGAGGTATGGTGGATTTGGCCTTTCAACCAGAGGGTCGCGGTTCGAGTCCTAAACATGGCGTTAATTTTCTTTCAGCTCAAACAGATAATTCACTTCAACTCGACCTGTCCAGTACTGCATACTACTATGTACATATCTACCTAAGATAGCAAATCAGCTCTAAACGGAAGCGCTTAGGTGCAGTTTGACTCTTGGCGATATTTCATCTCGAGAGGTCGACTTGATATCTGTATTACAAGTCAAATCATCAGTTTTTTTACAGTACGATGAGATACATCAGCTTGATAAGTCATTGCAACAAAAAATACAGGTCAACATGGCAATAAAAGTTATTTTGACCAACAGACGTAATAAAAATCACAACTTTTGTAAATCTAACTTGTAATATGAGTTTATGTTGCCATAATGAAATGATTTTTTAATTGACTTGTCAGAATAATCTATGTCGCCATAACGACAGGAAATATTTACATTCACTGAGGCTGTAAAAAGGGGCCACACACTAAGAATTTTGGTTTTGCTGTTGGTTTAATAGAGTGATATTGATATTCATCACAATCACAGGTAGCTCATATTAATGTAGCATATAAAACTGAATAAAATCAATCAATCTCTTAATCACTGTACAAGTATATGACCATCGAAAACATTTACAGATAGCTCATAGCATCTTAAAATGCTCATAGCACGTCCTGCTTCAGCATTGCTCACCAGAAGGACCCGGGCTTTAACCAAAAATTTTGATATAATTTTCCACTGGGGATTGCACATTCCAAACCCCAATGAATCAATTTTATTCAATTTTCAAGCATCTGCACCAGTCAAGCATGGGCATCTTTCCTCCATGCAACTTGGCATGCTCTCCAGCTTAAGGGCCACCTACTGACGAGCACCCATAATTCCCCCTTGCGTACCCGAGAGCAGCCCATCTCCCTGCGTTGTGACCTGGTGACAGGCAAGATTGCCTACTCTCATACAAGCGGCCGGAATTTCATAAAACCAAATCATCCCCTGCTTACACAACAGGCGGGAATCGCGGCCCCAAGCGAATAATCAATATATAATAAAATGACCTTGGTGCCTCATGATGCAATGGCCAATACAAACAACATTATATCCAAAAAAATCACACAACCTTCCCATGAGTTATGCTAAAGCAGTTTTTCCACGATAAGTAATACAAAATTGCATATGTCTATAAGCGCAGGGGCCCCAAAATGAGAAATTGTGACATCCCGGGTTTGGGTGAAAAACTACCTAAAAAACCGTGGGCGCCACGGAAAAATTGCCAGGAAAACTGTCAAGAAGTGCTTCAACAACAAGGTAAACTTGTCCGAGGAATGTCATAAAAAACATATCAATTAAATGTCTGTGCATATGTAACACATAATCCTCATGAATTCCCTGATTTACATATTCAACATGTACATGTATACATACAAATTACTGTATCTCATCATTCCAAATCTGCAACAGGAGGTGATGGGGTTGGGAGGAGGGAATTTTGAGAGCTATCTTCACAAACGTATACTCCATCCAAAACCAACAGCTAATATGAGCTCAATTTCCCACGATACTCACAATACCATTTCAACACAAACTATACGCAGCTGCGGCGGTCTCTTTGACTTTGTGTCTGCGTAGCCGCTATCTTTGACATTCCACCGCAGCACTTCAAAACAAAATAAAATCCACCAGCTCCGGAATGTAAACTATTTTAACGATACCAAACCGTTAAAATGTATTATCAAGTCGACTTTAATATACATCTTGTCTTCACTGCTTGAAACATCTTAACGAGATTTGCTTAGATAAGTATCTCTATAAAGCATTAAAATGTGGATATTGAATCCACTTATCACGATAGAAATTTTCAACAAGTTTCCAAGTCAAATGCCAGACTAAAAAATGCCCGCTTAGCCTCTACTAAAAGGGCTATTCCACTAAGATGCTAATGTGGTAGTAAGCAGTGCTTGAATGACAGGTCACGTTGAAGGGAGATATTTGTGGGATAAAAACTTAACAACGTGTAACGAGATAATAATGAGATTTTTTTAACTCCTGCATATCTACACTCAAGGTATTTCTTCATGCCGGTATCGATTCATATCACCTGGGTTGAGTGCAGCACATTATGGGTGTGTTTCCTGCTGAAGTAAAATAACGTCATGAATGAGAATCAAATCGCTACCCTCAGTTTCGCGGTCAGCAAGGCAAAGTCAGAACGACTATACCACGACACCTCCAATTTGCTTTCAGATGATTTTTAATTAATTGGTGTTGATCAAATTAATCTATGATCCCCATAAAATAACTCATCAAGGATTTGCATACTAGACACATGGCCTTCTGCAAATATTTCTTTAGTAGTCATACTTCAAACTTGTGCCTATACATTGTCTCAATATTCCTAAACCCTTTTCAATGCATCTTACTCATAACTCCTACTCAAGCAGCTTTCTTTCTACTTTTCTACCTCTCTACTTTTCTACCTTCAACCTTTCCTCCAAATTTCCTCTACGATTCTTTACTGCGCATTATATTTGACTGTGGAGACGTCAGATCCTCAACAAAAAAGTAAATCTGGTCACGAAAAGAAAATGTTCTCCAACAAGTAAATGCAATTCAACTCGACCTGCCCATATTGTATACTTCACTATATTCATATCTACCAAAGATGGCGAATCATCTTTATGGAAGCGTTGAGGTGCAACTTGACTTTTGGCGATATTCTATCTCGAAAAGTCGACTTGAAATCTGTATTATAGATTTCTCAACCGTGACCCTCAGTTACATGATGAGCAAGGGAAAGTCAAAACAACCACACCACGACACCTCCAATTTGCATTCAGATGATTTAAATTTATTGGTGTTGATTAAATCAGTCTATGATCCCATAAAGTAAAGCATCAAGGGTTTTCACACACTTATAAATTAGACGCACGAATATTTCTGTATTAGTCATATTTCAAACTTGTGCCTATATACATTGTTGCATTCAGCTGGCCTGGTCAGGGTTAATCGTCACCTTTCAATAATACAACATTACAGAACCCTCCGTTACAGAATCATTACAGAATTACGATAATTGTACTTGGAACCAAATTAATAATAATAATATGCAATTCTCTCTGATTAATTACATCTTTTAAAGGTCTCTGAGCGCTCTACAATTAATGCAGAATTATTACACTGGCTTAAGCAAGAGGAGCTTGTGAGGCGCTTATGTATTTCAAGGAGTGTATTCCTTCCACTTAACGATTCACCTGACCTGGGATGAGTGCAGCACAATGTGGATACTTTATTTGCTGAAGGAAATTAACGCCATGGACGGGACTTAAACCGCAGACCTCTGCATGAAAGACGAGAGTCTGAACCACTTCACAACGACAAGGGTAGACAGGGTAGAAGGGACGCTGGGTGTCAAATTGGTAGGCTACATAATCATTCACGAAGTATGAAGATGATATTCATAGGTCTCGTTTCCACAAGTTGTATTTATCTGCCGTGAGCAGAAGGGGCAAAGCAAACAACTTCATTCAAGCATTCACAATATCTAGATAAACACACTCAATTAAAGGTCCTCCCTCTTATTCTGAGGAAAGTTGTCAAACTGGCGTCGCACAATGAGTAGTGAAGGTATTTCTATCATGTTTATCGAGCTACTGTGAATGCTGGCGAACTTTGCCCAAAATCCTTTGTCCCATCTGGTCACAGTGATCATTTTGATTGGCATTTCTTCCGTTTTCGCCCTTTCAGACTTTGGTGAGAATAACATTATATTCATGATTACATTGTATTCATGTGGAGCAGGGCTCCCTTGTATATTAGGCCTTTATGGACTATCCTGCTTTTTATAAATAAAATAAGATAAAATGACACTGAAATCTAACTGTAAAGACACACAAAAATATAAACAATCTCGTCATTGTTTGCAAAAACCGGCAGGTCACTATACCCTCTCCCCGATCTTTCCTGTGTTTATTCTAGGCTACAGAATTAGACAAAATCAATCAGACGAACAAGTGATATGGATGCCCCAATTAGTTTGTGGTGAACAACGGGAAACTCAAACGAACAGACACTGTTCGCAGGATTGCAGTTCATTCGTCGTTGATTTCAAGGTAATTAAAATCACTACCTTGCTCATGTTTGCGACACTCCAAATATTCAAATTGCAATGAAAATATATACATAATACCCCTGGCCGATAACATTGATTGCTGTATTTACTGCTTCAGTGTCTGACACTTAGGTAGTGTCAAAGTGGAATAAGCGTTTTAAGCAAGATTATTTTCCCTACTCCGTTTAATATCACTCTTAAAGGGTTAAGCATTTATCGTTTTGGTTATTCAGATGAAAATCATCGCCAATAAAGTAATTATGACGAAAGATTAATCTGCAAAACAAGGAATAAATGTTCTGATGCAACGACGAAATGCCTTCACACATATTCCACGAGCTTCAGAGTTTGTCACAATATACACAATTGCCTGAATCCAGGAATAACTCCCTGAAAGAGTGCTACAGATATTCATTAGAACTGGATGTATAGGGACGAAAAATAATATAACGTAAGGTGTCCATACTAGGCAAAACGTGGTCGTGAGCAAGACCACAGTTCTGGTTCCTTTCTTACTTCTCATGCGAGGCCGATTACTGCTTCTGACGAGGTCATGAGCGAGATCAACATTGCGGTTTGCTAGAGTTAATTCCCGATGTCCATGACTTCCGTTCTGTTCGTCGTGATCCTTCACATCAACATTCATAGATGACGGGTTTTCAATATGTATCGTTACGTTTCGAAGTCGTCGTGCAATGAGCAGTAGTTTAACATTCAGTAATAATGTAGTTAGAAGTGTTAACAAAATTGGCACCATGAGAACGACCGTGTACAATTTTGACGCCCATGTATGCCTGTCAGTAATTTTCTTAGTCAAGCAGCGTCCGATTAGAAGCTTCATGAAGGGCGATGCAGGGATCGGGAGAAATATCGCACAGATGAGTAGTATCAATACAAAGATTGTTATTACAGTGAAGTAGAATCGAGATCTGGTGACAATCATGTGATAACGTAGTGGTCTCGAGACGAGGAAATACATATTGAAACTGATTCCACATAGGCATGCCATGGCAGATATGAAAAATGTAAAATATAGAATCGGAAACACCATGGTAATGACAGTGCAGATATGTGTCGTATTCCCAATCGAATACCAAAGCACAGACCAGATGTTCCAACTGACCCCTACGATCATGTCCGATATGGCAAGGATCTGGTAAAGAATTCGCATGTATTCTTGTAATTCTTTTTGAAAATGTATAGTGATCAGCACGACTGTATTGAAAAATACGCAGAGAAATGCCACTGCAGCTTTAAACATGTCAGGTTTTCCAAAACCACCGTTCTCAATATCCTCAACATTAAGAACAGTTACATTGGCCATTTTAAGATATTCTAAATGATGCTTTTTCTAAAATGCAGGTAATTGCTCCACAGTTACAAATTTTATGTTTAAAGAGTGTAAAAGTGTAAGCTCCCAGTCCTTGGATTTGAATAATCAGGGTTGTTTTTAACGGCACAAATCTTAATAGTTCCTGGTCAAAGTTCTTGCATCCCATATGCAAAGTGAATTCCACTATCTTGTGTGTCTTTGAAGGTCCAAACAAAGAAAGAACACTTACTGTCTCTAAACAAATATTCAAATATGAATGAAAGTTCACTTAATCTCCATCAGAGGTTCGCGCTTATATCGGATCTGACAAGGAACCATTTGATGTCTTTGAAATATATCCTATGTGATACACACAATTCCTTTAAAGCAAAATTTATGCTCGCTTTGATTTAGCTAATTCTTTCTTTTCTTTCGTCGTTTTCATGTCTTTCATCAGTTTTATCAGGAAAATCGGGATCGATGTAGTCTAAGTTAATTGGTCTCGAGTTACCAATTACGCTATAATTTTCATAGATGGTGGTCCGAAGTATAGCAATCAATTTCTACTGCTAACACAACTAACTCAACGACGGCAATGAATTGACGCAAATTTGATGCTGACACACTTCTAAATAAATGACGTGACTCACACATTCTTTGAAGAGAAATCGTGCACATTAAATTAGATTCGTGGAGTTTATGAAATCAAAGCAAATGATCCCCTGGTACTTGGATGTCAAATTCAGAATGAACATCCCAAATTGGGGACAAGACTGATTTTGCTGATTCCGGAGACCGCTGTCCACAGTGACAATAAAAAAAAAACACCCAATGGGTTTCTGCTGTCCTTTTCTTTATATTTAATTGCTCTATTAATCCAGCACAGGCAGCGACCTAAACTTTATTAGAGTTATTCATATGTAGAGATAAATATGCAAAACCGAAATAAAAATCCCACAGGTTTGGTGGAGTATCGTTTCATCTAGTCACAGGATTGATAAACGGCCTGCCAACAGGTATAGTCCTGACATGTCGGTAATATCTCGATTAGTGGTAAAGCTGTTATGAACGTCAACTATTGAATGACGAGCTAGGGATGCTGTACTGATGTATCAAATTAATATCCTAAAGTCCGACTCACATATATGCGTTTTTAGCCTACGTCGGGTCAGCGTAACAAAACGCTCCCTTGACGCACAGCATACGCGGATCAGACGGTGGACTGACGTCCGGCTTGCGCTGAAAAAGCGTATGTCGACCGTCAATCCAATGTATTACATGCATCTTTGTGCGTCAAGGAAGCGTTTTTAATTTTCAAAAATGCTGGGCTGACGAAGGCTAAAAACGCAAAGGTGTGAGTCGGCTCTCAGTATAAGAAGGAAAGAGGAAAAATGCATTCGTTGAAAGACCAGGTTCATTAAAAGAAGGTGAACCAATCAAAACGAGCCTCTCTAAACTTCAAGGTCCATTCATAATAATGTCATTTTATCGGGATCAATCAATATATTTATTTGTTGAGAGGGTTATTGTTATAGAGGTAATTTAAAATGAGACGATTGCTCAAGCTGGGATGTAAAACTCTAGAAGCTCAAAGTTGGGCGAGATAATCCACATTCTCTAGTGAAAATCATGATGGCGGTCAATAGTATTTGTAAAACGTCTGATCGCAGGAGTGCGTGCGCATGCTCTTAATTTGAAAGGAAATGATGGGCAAGTAAGAAATGTTGAAAAGTGTGTTTTTTCTTCAATTGCAATGATATATTGATTCAAAGTGATGTGATATCACGAACATATTAGAATGTTACAATCAAAATCAACATTCTACGAAGGAATAAAAAGGGGAAAAGATATGATCAAATCGAGCATTTCCTGAAAGCAGAGAAGTCTAACGAAAAATGATCAAATATGGCACTGATGTGTTAACATCAGATGATTTATCTCTAAATTATTATTATCGTCGTTATTATTATCATTGTACAATTTATCATTAAAAAAGGTTACAAACTGGTAATGAGTCACCAGAGAGAAATTTTATTTTGCAAAGTGAATTCTATTAGCTTTTGTGGAAACTGCAAATAATTATTTTATTTTCAGGTCAACAAAATTTGAGTAAACCTAACTGCTTTTCTTTTTATTTTTTTTTTCATTTTAACCTCATTTGGTTATCAAACGAACTTTCAATATTTAATGTACTGCACATAGAATCTTAAAGAAAATTAAAAAGCCTATAAAAGCCGACTCACACCTTTGCTTTCTTTAGCCTGCGTCGGCCCAGCGTTTATAAAAATTTAAAATCAGCGTATACTGTGCGCTCGGGAGCGTTTTTAATCTTCAAAATCACTGGGCCGACGCAGACCAAAAACGCAAAGGTGTGAGTCGGCCTCGAGCGGCTACATCTCCATGCTTGCTCTAGAGAGTGTTATAGTTAAGCGAATTTCGACGAAGCTTCGTCAACACCTGACATGCGGGGAGGGGTGCACTCAATATTTGTCAAGTCGACTTTAATAGTACATTACTACAGTTAAACAAAATGTGGATATTAAGTCCATTAGATGTTAATATGGTAGTAGACCTATGCAGCGCTTAACAGACCACGTTGAAGTGAGATATTTTTTGTATCAAAAGTTACAACGGGTAACGAGATAATATTGAGATTTTGACTCTTGCATATATCTGCACTCAATGTATCGATTTGTATCACCTGGATCGAGTGCAGCACAGTATGGGTGTATTTCTTGCCGAAGAACAATAATGTAATGAATGGCATTCGAACCACAACCCTCAGTTTCGTGGTCAGAAAGGCAAAGTCAGAACCACGACACCACGCCACCTCCAATTTGCTCTCATATAATTTTTAATTAATTGGTGTTGATCAAATCAATCTATGATCCCAGAAAATAACTCATCAAGGATTTTCATACTAGACACACGGCCTTCTGCGAATATTTCTGTATTAGTCATACTTCAAACGTGTGCCTATACATTGTCGCAATATTCCTAAACTCTGATATATTTGGCTGTAGAGATGTCAGACCCTCAACAAAAAAGTAAATCTGGTCACCAAAAGAAAATGTTCTCAAACAAATAATGCAATTCAACTTGACCTGCCCATACTGTACACTTCACTATATTCATATCTACCAAAGATGGCGAATCATCTTTATGGAAGCGCTGAGGTGCAATTTGACTTTTGGCGATATTTTATCTCGAGAAGTCGACTTGAAATCTGTATCATAGATTTCTCAACCGTGACCCTCAGTTACATGGTCAGCAAGGGAAAGTCAGAACAACTACACCACGACACCTCCAATTTGCATTCAGATGATTTAAATTTGTTGGTGTTGATTAAATTAGTTTATGATCCCATAAGATAAGACATCAAGGTTTTTTTTTCATATACTAGACGCATAGGCTTCCGCGAATATTTCTGCACTAATAATATTTCAAACCTGGACGGGACTTAAACCGCAGACCACTGAATGAAAGACGAGAGTCCAAACCACTACACTACGACGAGGGTAGAAGGGACGCTGGGCGTCAAATTGGTATGCTACATATCATTCACAAAGTATGAAGATGATATTGGTAGGTCTCGTTTCCACAATTTGTATTTATCTACCTTGAGCAGAAGGGACAAAGCAAACAACTTCATTCAAGCATTCACAATATCTAGATAAACACACACAAATAAAGGTCCTCCCTCTTATTCTGAGGAAATTTGTAAAACTGGCGTCGCACAATGAGTAGTGAAGGGATTTCTTTCATGTTTATCGAGCTACTGTGAATGCTGGCGAACTTTGCCCAAAATCCTTTGTCCCATCTGTTCACAGTGATCATTTTGATTGGTATTTCTTCCGTTTTCGCCCTTTCAGACTGTGGTGAGAATAACATTATATTCATGATTACATTGTATTCATTATGAGCAGGGCTCCCCTGTATATTAGATCATAATGGACTATCCTGCTTTTGAAAAGAAGGCAACAAATTAAGATAAGATATAAATGACACTGAAATCTAATTGTAAGAGTAAAGACACACAGAAAAGATATAAACAATCTTGTCATCTTCTATAATTGATTACGTTCCTACACTACTTCCAAAAAGCGGCAGGGCATGATACCCTTTCCACGATCTTTCCTGTGTTTATTCTAGGCTACAGAATTAGACAAAATCAATCAGACGAACAAGTGATATGGGTGCCCCAATTAGTTTGTGGTGAACAACGGGAAACTCAAACGAACAGACACTGTTCGCAGGATTGCAGTTCATTCGTCGTTGATTTCAAGGTAATTAAAATCACTACCTTGCTCATGTTTGCGACACTCCAAATATTCAAATTTACAATGAAAATATATACATAATACCCCTGGCCGATAACATTGATTGCTGTATTTACTGCTTCAGTGTCTGACACTTAGGTAGTGTCAAAGTGGAATAAGCGTTTTAAGCAAGATTATTTTCCCTACTCCGTTTAATATCACTCTTAAAGGGTTAAGCATTTATCGTTTTGGTTATTCAGATGAAAATCATCGCCAATAAAGTAATTATGACGAAAGATTAATCTGCAAAACAAGGAATAAATGTTCTGATGCAACGACGAAATGCCTTCACACATATTCCACGAGCTTCAGAGTTTGTCACAATATACACAATTGCCTGAATCCAGGAATAACTCCCTGAAAGAGTGCTACAGATATTCATTAGAACAGGATGTATAGGGAAGAAAAATAATATAACGTAAGGTGTCCATACTAGGCAAAACGTGGTCGTGAGCAAGACCACAGGTCTGGTTCCTTTCTTACTTCTCACGCAAGGTCGATTACTGCTTCTGACGTGGTCATGAGCGAGGTCAACATCGCGGTTTGCTAATGTTAGTTCCCGACGTCCATGATTTCCGTTCTGTTTGCCGTGAACCTTAACATCACCGTGATCAATGTTCATAGATGACGGGTTCTCAATGTGTATCGTTACGTTTCGCAGTCGTCGTGCAATAAGCAGCAATTTTACATTCAGTAATAATGTAGTTAGAAGTGTTAACAAAATTGGAACCATGAGAACAACCGTGTACAATTTCGCCGCCCAAGTATGTTTGTCGGTAATTTTCTTAGTCAAGCAACGTCCGATTAAAAGCTTCATGAAGGGCGATGCAGGGATCGGAAGAAATATTCCACAGGTGATGAGTATCACTAGAAAGATGGTTACTAGAGTGAAGTAAAATCGAGATCTGGTGACAATCATGTAATAGCGTAATGGTCTCGAGACAAGGAGATACATATTGCAGCTGATTCCACAGAGGCAGGCCATGGCGGAGATGAAAGATGTAAAATACAGAATCGGAAAAACCATGGTGATGATAGTGCAGATATGAGTTGTTTTCCCAATTAGATACCAAAGCACGGCCCAAACATTCCAGCTGACCCCAAAAACCATGTCCGATATTGCAAGGATCTGGTAAAGAATGCGCATGTATTCTTGTAAGTCTTTTTGGAATTGTATCGTAATTAGCACGACAGTATTAAAAAGTACGCATAGAAATGCCACTGCTGCTTTAGATATGTCAGGTTTTCCAAAACCACCATTCTCAACATCCTCGAAATTCGAAACAGTTTCATTGGCCATTTCAAGATATTTTCGCTGATGATTTTATCTACCACACAGATGAATGAAGGAATCCATTTCTGTATGAAAAATATTCATAATTTATAAATACGGCGGGTTCCCGAAATGCAGCTCAGCTATCAAGGAGAGCCGGTCAACCATGGGGTCCGTGGAAGATTGCTACAATGTTGGCTATAAAATGTTCGATAGAAGTTTAAATGGTGTCTGCTGGGGTCCCTAGATTCAAAATTTCGAATTACAGTGTGATAAAATTGTGTAAAAATAGAATAAGTTCTTGTTGCTCAATGGTACCCAGTCCTTGGATCCCATCTACATGGTAAATTTCACAATCTTGTATTTCTTTAGAGGTCTAATCAAAGAAATGCCAATTACGAAAAAGCAGATATTAAACAATTCAAATATGAAATAACGTTCACTTGATGTATGCATCATAGGTCCATAGTTCTTGAAGTATGTTCTGTGTGATACATATGATTCCCTTAAACGCAAAAATCATGCTCGTTCTGATATGCCAATTCTTACTTCTCTGTCATCGTTTTGCTTGTCCTTTACCTTTATGAGAAAATCCAGGATCAATGTCGTCAAAGTTTACTGGCTTCGAATCACCAATCGCACTAGAAATCTCAAAGAGGATGGTCCGAAATATAGCTATTAAATATTACTGCTAACACAAATTACACAACGATAGAGCTGAATTGACGGAATTTCTCGTAGGTACGCTTCTAAATAAATGACGTGATTCAAAGAGTCGTTGGCGACGAAATGAAGTGGACTGTACACTTAATGAGACTTGTGGAGTTTATGACAAATAACGCAATTAATCCCATGGCATTTAGATGTCAAATCCAGAATGAACCTCCAAAATTGGGGACAATACTGTTTTTGCTGATTCCGAAGACCGCTGTCCAGAGTGATATAAAAAACACCCAACGGGTTCCTGCTGTCTTTTTCTTTATATCCTAATTACTCTGTTTATCAAGCACAGGCAGCGACCTAAACTGTATTTAAGTTATTCATACGTATAGATAAATGTGCAAAACCGAAATAAAAATCCCACAGGCTTGAGGAAGTATCGTTTCTTCTAGTCACAGTATTGATAAACGCCCTGCCAGCAGGTATAGTCCTGACATGTCGGTAATATCTCGATTAGTGGTAAAGCTGTTATGAACGTCAACTATCGACTGACGAGCTAAGGATGCAGCACAGGTTTATGAAATTAATCTCCTATTGCTTCTGCTACTCTTTAAAATTTCCTGTACTGCGCCCTGAGCACATTATTCATGTGGCATCTGGCGCATTAAAAGTACCCGTATTATTATAAGTATGAGAAGGAAATATGAAAAATGCATTCGTTGAAAGACCAGGTTTATTAAAAAAAAGTGAACCAATAAGACCGAGCCTCTCTTAACTTCAAGGTCCATTCAGAAAATATCATTTTATCGGGATCAATCAATATATTTATTTGTCAAGAGGGTTATTGTCAAAAAGGTAATTTAGAATGAGATGATTGATCAAACCGGATTGAATATTCTCTAAATCCACTGCAAACTCTTGAAGCTCTAATTTGGGCGAGAGAATCAGCATTAAGTGAAAATCATGATGGATGTCAATACTAGTTGTAAAACATCTAGTCGCAAGAATGCTCGCGCAGGTTCTTGAATAGAAAGGAAATTATGAACCAGTGAGAAATATTGAAAATTGTTGGTTTTTTTTGCAATTGCAATAATATATTGATTCAAAGTAATGTAAGATCACGAACATAATATTGCAATTGAATGAATCAAAAGAAAAAGATATGAACAAATCAAGCACTTCCTCAAAGCAGAGAAGTCTAAAGAAATATGATCAAATATGCCACTAATGTGTGACCGTCAGAAAATATATATCGAAATTATTAATATCGTTACTATTATTTTTGTACAATTTATAATGAAAAAAAAGTTAAAAACTGGTAATGAGTCGTCAGAAAGAAATTGTATTTTGCAAATAATCATTTTAGTTTCAAGAAAAATGAGACATGAATTTGTGTAAACCAAGCTGTTTATCTTTTCCTTTTTTTCATTTTGACCTCATTTGCTTATCAAATAAACTTTCATTATCTATTGTGTACTGCGCGTTGAATCTTAAAAAAGAGAACATTAAAGAGCCTGTAAAGGCCGACTCACACCTTTGCTTTTTTTTTAGCCTTCGTCGGCCCAGCGTTATTGAAAATTTTAAATCAACATATACTGTGCACTCGGGAGCGTTTTCAATCTTAAAAAAAATGATGGGCCGACGAAGACTAAAAACGCAATGGTGTGAGTCGACCTTTAGAGGTCACTGCATGCTTGCTCTAGAGAGTGTAATAGTTAAGCACATTTCGACGAAGCTTCGTCAACACTCCCACCTTGACGAAACTTTGACGACACCAAAGGAAATCTAGTGGTTTGGTTTTGGTTTTTAACCTTCAGATTTCTTCGTAGTTTCGGTTTAAACCCCAGAGGACTTTCGAAGGTTCTGAAATCTTAAGGTTTCGGCTCTAAGAGTGACCCTTAAAAACCTCTCTAACACATCAGACGCGATAAAGTAGATATATATATTGCTTCCTTTGACTGCAGACATTCCTGTTTATGTCTTTAGCAACCGATCAGGAAGGTCGAAGAAAATGGATTGCGTTGGTGACTTGAGACGGAAGAATGATTGCCCAAGTTAATTCTATAATGGTGATCTTTTAAACAGTTATTCCCAACTGATTTATCGATAGGAAAACTGATGAATTAATATCGTATTACGCATTTGAGCGAGAATCTCTACTAGGGATCGATCGGTTCCGCGTTTTCCTCAACGTTTCCGCCTGGCTTTTGCTTGCCTTCACAAAGTTGTCCACGGGCGTCAAAACTTTCAGGAGCATGTGAATTTTCCACATCCAAATTTTGATCACGAGCAAAATTTGGAAGCCCAAATTAAGTTTCTGACAGCTTCCGCGAGTTATCCTCGAGCTGTCTCCGAGTTGTCCGTGTGCTGTTTGCAGCGCCGTGCGGAAATGACCAGGAAACCCAGCTTTTGTGTTCATTTTTCTTTTTCGGAATAGACGGACTACACGCGGAAAAACGGGATGCCCTGATGATGTCCTCAAAACACATCGTCGAAGCGGAAACATGCGGAAACGAAAAGGCCCCAGTCACGTAGGGCCCCGGAAGCAACACGATTCAACATAACTCTCTGTTTGCAGGCAGTTAATTTGTGAATTGAGCAAAGAGTCGTGTTGAATCGTGTTGCTTCCGGGGCCCTATGTAACTGGGGCCTAAGGAATGGTATCCAAATGTTTGAGGAACATGCGGATAGGTTACCAAAACTTTCCGGAATGACTCATTTGTAATTCCTGACAGCTTCGACGAGATGTCAATGATCTTAACAAACATAGAGGTCTAACAGTCAGGACCATTCGCGGTAATCCACCAATTCAAAATTGGTGGATTTCCATGCATTTCTCCAATTCAACGGTATAGGTCGAGGGGCCATGGGGAGAGCAGATTACGCAAGGTGATCGTTTACGTGGTTGCACAGTCTATACTCACCGATTTTCTCTCTCGCTCTTCCTCTCTCTCTCCTTCTCTCTCCCTGTGAGTTATAGTATAGTCTGTTTATTAGGCGTTAATTTTTCATTATTATATTTCCTTGACCTCACTGACTTTGCCGAGGCACAGTAGGCACAATAATACGTCATTGGATGAAAAACGGATATGAATTCAAACTATGGTTGATCAGACAATCTGAATTAAAACAGACTTATGATAAGAGAAAACATTGAACATGTAAACCTGGTATTGCTTCTCAGACTATCCGTAGGTGAGATTATGCAATGTTCCTCCTCCAGTTGGACTGTGGTTCTATAAATAGAGCAAGTCAAAACTCTCTCTCTC
>BQKZ01000423.1:36517-49462 GCA_036244855.1 Temnopleurus reevesii | reverse complement strand
ATAATAATAATGTCTTATTTACCCAGGGTAGCCACATTCAGCTGTAAGTTAGCTGCTCTTCCAGCGGGCCCTGCATAACATAAAGTTATTATTACCCTTCTCCTTTCTTAAATACCGAGCGCCTGGCAAGAAGGCAGATGGTCCCAATGTTATAGATCTTTGGTATGACCCGGTCGGGGATCGAACCCACGACCTTCCGTTCATGGGGCAGGCGCTCTACCACTGAGCCACACATGACACATTTATTTGCGAAAAAAATGTTCTTAACTTGTCCTACGACATGAAAGAATGGCTGCCGAGCACAGTTTCCTCGCTTCGGGGTGCGTTAGAAGATAAATGACTGGCTGTGACCACGTGTAACATGATGACAAGTTATCACAAATGTTTGCCAGAATGTAGTGTAGCGGGATCAGATAATAGACGATGTAAGGCGTCCAGACAATACAGAATGAGGTCGTCAGAAAGAACATGGTCACAAAACCTTTCATCTTTCTCCTCCGTGGTCGATTCTCGGTGATGCCTTGCGTAGCGGTGACACAGACCCTGAGGTTCTCCGGACATTTGCGACGGCTATAATCACGATGGCATCGAGATTCTGCATCGCCTGCCATGTTCTGGGTTACAGCCAGGATGTTTCGTCCGTCTCTTAGAGTTTTTCTTGACTGACGTGCAATGAATAACAATCTGATATTCATCACAGATGATATAAACACTGTTGCACAGATCGGCAGTATTTGAAACAGCGTGTGGACAATCGAGGTCCACGTAGCCTTTGCGTGGAGTTCCCGCTCCAAGCAACGTTCTATCAAAAGTTCAATGATGGGAGAGCCTGGAATCGGAAGGTAGATCCCACACATAGCCACGATCACCAGGAACGTGGACATAACGGTAAACTTGAATCGCGTTCGTGTGACGATCGTGTAATATCGTAGTGGTCGTGTGACGAAAACGTACAGATTAAGGCAGATCCCAAGGAGGCAAACCATAACAGATACATATGATACGTGACATACAAAGGCAAACACTAAGGATATGACAGTACAGGATTCTTCAGTGCTTTTAAGTAAAAACCAAAGAAGAAGCCACATATTCCAGGAGATTCCAAGTGTGAGGTTTGACGCCGCGAGTAAGAGGTAAAGAATTCGCATGTATTCCTGCAGCTGTTTCTGATGTTTGATAACAACCATCATTATTATATTAAAGATCACACAGAGAACGGTTGATGTGATTTTTATGGTCCCTTTACCCGAAATCACGCCAGATTCATTTACGTTCTTGATGTCCGAAGCCGCTGTAGATGCCATTTTGACCCTGATAATTCTTAATCACTCTGGATAAATGATCCGGCGGTACGTGTAATTAAACGCGGCATTGTCTTCTCTTCAATAGGAGTAATCCGTCATCATCCATCTGACATTAAATGATCCGCATCATCATCAACAGAAATAAAAGAAAATCACCATATACATCTTCCGGCCTTCTCAAAGTCGTGTATAATAGACCTCCGCTCCAATTGTATATACGTGCATGTGTGCAAAGACGGATCTGTCTTCTTTTCATTAGAAGCAACCCTTCACCATAAGCATTATCAGATTATATGAAAGTAAAATATCACCATGTAGATCACTCTTCCAATATTCTCATTGTCAAATGGACCTTCGCTCCAACAATGGTTCGTGTGTCCAAACATGGCACTGTCTGTTTTTCATAAGAACTAACCCTTCACCATCCGTCTGACCTGCTTTAAATGACCGGCATCAACATGAGAATTATATTCATCTAAAAGTTAGTCTCGCAGATCTTACATGGGAATAGACCTCCGCTTTATGCCGATGATAATCATCATGTACATCAATGCATGTATTTGGGGTGATTACTGTTCATGCTATTAGATTTAGAGGCACCGATGTACACAATCAAATCTGTGCATCATGTACTAATCGTGCTTTCGTACAACAGAGGCAATTCTTGGATGGCAATGCAACGTTTACATCGGTTTATGAGACAGTCACACCAACAGATGTATCCCACCATGATCTCCATCCGCATCAACAAAATTGTAATCATTACTGTCTTATTCCGTTCGAAATCTGATGCTCGAAGGTTATTTTTCTCTCAATTGTACATATTTATTGATTAAACCAAACATTAAGTCATAGTTCGAATTTTAGATAATTAAGTTCGGCGGCACTCTGGGATCAGCCTGTAGGTGTGACAGCCCTAATACCCATTACCCAGTTATCATACTTAATCGATCAATCAGATCAACAAACATTGCTAGGCCAATCTATTTCATAAACGACACGCGATTTTAGCAGGACATTATAGAAATAATGCGCATCAAAGCCCTACACGCTTTTAACATAATGGGGCAGCCACACCTACAATCATATTCAAACTGTGAGAACCTTTAAAGGTATATATTCGTAATGGTCGGGATGCAGAAAGTGATGTTAAACTAGCTGATGTATTCACAAGTTGCTTTACATGCCTAAATATATCTGTGTAGGATATTAGGAGTACATTTTTTCTCATATTCTGTGTATTTTACGTCGAACACGTCAATCAGCCATTATTCCTACGGTGTGCTAAGTGCTTTTGCACGGGGGAGCGTCGGCCTGAAATGGGTGGTGCGATCGGTGGTATTGTCTGCGATGTGTGTTCATTTTGTACCTGAAGCATGTTGTGTAAGGGAGAACGACCGCAGCATGATTTTTTTATTTTGCGATGATTAAACAAACTATGAACATGCTCCAATTTACTATTGAAAAACTGCATTATGGTGATAATTTTACTGCAGCTCGCAAACTAGTTAAATATCTGAAGCGCCCTGCTCCCAAAACTGCTCTATCAGTTTAATCAATGATTCTCTTTTACAATTGAGATCAAGAATTTCATTCAAACATTCAAGTTTGTTGATTTGTTGTTGGTTTGAGGGCAGGATGGGATCAGTCTGTCGGTGTGACTGTTCTTTAATTTAGAGCGGGAGTGTGACATGCATAGCCTTTTAATCATTAACTTTATTTTCTAATGTAGACAGTTATTGATGTTGTAGTTGTTCGTTTGCCCCTTTAAATTGTATCTTTCTAACAACGGGAATGTTTTTACTTAGTAAGCAAAACAAACGGAAAACAGGGAAAACAAAATAAGGGGAAAAAATAAAAGGAGAGGACAGACAGATCTCAAATGAAAAAGAGCAGGAAAGAATTTCGCTAAGGACAACTAAAAGTAGAACAAATCAGATTACATGAAATTTGAATACATCAATCGGTTGTGTGAAATTGTCAAAAATGTGTAACGATTGTCTTTTTTTTCTACCGTACAAAAGCCGCCGTCCACCGATTTCGAAAAACAACTATAAAACAATTTATTCTTATTCTTCTTCTTAATTAAGTCTTAACGCCACTCTTAGTCATGAATTGACTCAATGTGCCAACGATATTTCTTTTCATTTTTTCTTCATTTATTTAATTTCCTACAGAATACAAATCAATATAGAGTATAACAATGGGAAAGTAGATGCAACGCGTATAATTTAAGAATAATACGCAATATTTTGTCAAAATATAGAGTTTTAAATTCATACATAATTGGTGCCGTCGATACTTTCACAACTCTGAAAATGAATATCCGCTGAGCAATGGATAAGTCTGACCATATAAAGAGACGGACCTCTGCCCTATTTCGTAGCAAATTATTATAAAAAGGTTCTAGCAAAGTGAAATGCAAATAACTAAAAATGATCTAATATTTTTGTTAATTTTGCGATATATAGGTCATCTCATATTGCGCAATTTGAAAAGAAAAAAAATGGTTAAAAATGCTTCCGTGGAAGAAATTTTCAGTGAATAGTACTGATTGATATGAAGTTAATTGAATGAATTTTTTCAAGTAATTGCGACAATGGACTCACTCTGTATATTGTGCTGCTGACCGCACTCTTTTATCAGTCTCGGCAAAATGACAAGCCACTTTTTAATGGAATCCCGATACTTTGAATTTTCGAAAATTCGTTATCAATGTACACATTTTTGCAAACATTGTGCATGATGTGACTACAAGTATAGCTGACAAACATTCACACATACATTACATAGGCATATATACACGCTCGCATACAATATACAAATACACACACAAACACAAGTAACCCACCATAAAATAGCTCCACAAAAGGTGATAAGCCGGTACAGTTATTTTTTATCAGTAAATCTAGTCATGTTGTCGTTGTCTGTGTCTAACTTTTCTCTGAAAAATAGTGTTTCATATCCTGCACTGAACAAATGTATTTTTTAAACTGATATACCCCCCCCCCCAAAAAAAAAAAAAGAAGAAGAAATAATAACAGAGTAATTTACCGAAAATGCTACTGTAGGCCTACTGTTAAAGTGTATATTGTCATTTTTCTCCAGGACCGTCAAGTATAGCAGTATCTAACCATTAGCGGTGTTACCTTGCTTAAGAAAAATACTGAGTAATTGAATAAATAGATAAATTCAGTATTAGAAGAATATCTAAGAGGAAAATTATGTTCTTTCATAAAAATACATTATCTGAATACAAGAACCTGCGTTATACAAGGGATTTTGACAAAATTATTGTCTAAGTAGGAATATTTTGCACACGAGTAATTTGCACACGAGCCTTTAATTGTAACGATTGTTATGAATGATTCAGCAAATGAGCACTTTCAAAAGAAATCATCCAAACTTTGCAAATATGTTATTAAATACCATCATCATAAACTTCATCCATAATTATATGACAGACCAAGATTGTTGAATTCATGCTTCGATAACAGTTTGGTCAAGTTAATTGGAAATTAACCAAACATTTTAGTAAATTACCACGCGGCTTTAGAACGACCGCGCATTTTGTTACACTTGATTTGTTTTATTAACACTTTTCAAAAACTTTCAAGAGCCAACTTGTTTAATAAATGAAAGAGTTATTCTTTTATGTAAGTTTGTGTTACTTAAACATAAAATTTGTGAATATAACATCCGCCGCAATCGTGGCGAGGATATGGTTGTAAATGTTTAATTACAGAGATGTTAATGCGGTAATATGTATGCATATTATTTCATATGTATTTTAAGAAATCATTCTCATTCACAAAATAGAGGCAGAGCGTGGTAATAACACACGATATTTTTTTTTCTTCAACGGACCGTCCTTGAATTAGGAGCAGTAACCGCAATGATGCTGGTAATTATCTCGATAAGAAATATTTTCATATTTGTGGTTACCTAATATTGTCCACTTTGAAACAGATATTCTTCTAATTAAACTTTCTTTTAAATATGCACTTCTAATATGTAAATATACCGCGGTTTACTCAAACAAGTATTAAAGAGGGAAAAAATATAAGTAAAAAAAGGAAGGAGGAGACGAGGTAGGAGAAGGAGGAAGAGGATGAGGAGGTAAAAAGATGAATAGGAAGAAAAGAAATGGAAGAAANAACTTGTTTAGTATATGAATGAGTTATTTCTTTTATGTAAGTTTGTGTTACTTAAACATAAAATTTGTGAATATAACATCCGCCGCAATCGTGGCGAGGATATGGTTGTAAATGTTTAATTACAGAGATGTTAATGCGGTAATATGTATGCATATTATTTCATATGTATTTTAAGAAATCATTCTCATTCACAGAATAGAGGCAGAGCGTGGTAATAAAACAATATTTTTTTTCAACGGACCGTCCTTGAATTAGGAGCAGTAACCGCAATGATGCTGGTAATTATCTCGATAAGAAATATTTTCATATTTGTGGTTACCTAATATTGTCCACTTAGAAACAGATATTCTTCTAATTAAACTTTCTTTTAAATATGCACTTCTAATATGTAAATATACCGCGGTTTACTCAAACAAGTATTAAAGAGGGAAAAAATATAAGTAAAAAAAGGAAGGAGGAGACGAGGTAGGAGAAGGAGGAAGAGGATGAGGAGGTAAAAAGATGAATAGGAAGAAAAGAAATGGAAGAAAAAATGAAGAGGAGAAGGAAAAATAAGTAAAGACAAATATTATTCTCTAAGTTCTTTGAATTGCAAGTCAATCTAGCAGAGTTTAGTCACCGAATTGAAAATTTCAATATCATTTTAAAATATATGTCTATTGGAATCAAAATTTCAAATAGATTTCGATTGATCCCTCATTATAATCTTTTAGATCTCCGTTTCAATTCTAGATGTTTAGAGAGCAGTAAAACGGAAGGAGCAAATCAAGGAGGTGAAGAAAATAGTGACGATGAAAGAAAGAATATGAAACGATGTTAAATATTTTCGAAAAATAAAGTCGGTCATAGGACAATAGATCCTTACGCCGTGATTTGAACTTTGAGGACACACCAATCAGGATCCGGTTCTGATTTGAACAGCATTACAAAGGGGTATCGAGTTGGCGATTGACTTAATTTTACGAAAATAGTTTATATCGTGTTATATATTGATTATTAATGAGTTTTAACTAATATTGTACTGTTGCAATAATTATCGGCCACCGACAATAAAAGAAAATTAAAAAAGCGGCAGATGGCGCTATTCAGCTTTCACCTTAAAAAATCATGTAAGTTGCGATACCCACTTCCGGTTACGAACATTTGTGCAAATGAGTTCCCTAAATTATGCCGTAAATTTAGGTGGCTCAACCGAGATATTCAAGTTAAATCAAAGTCTTTCATATAAATATTTAAGATTAAAAAATAGGCTTTCTCTATCGGTCGTGAGGCCCAGAATAATGGTAGTACGTACGCCAATCTAGTAATGGGAATAACATGGTTATTAAATTGGGAGAACATATAAAAGTTTTATGATGTATTACGTATTTTTTAATCTAACTCATGTTATCATAAATTGTTTAGGACAGTTTCTTAATGTAGTCAAATTAAGCAAACAAGAAGGGATTTTGTACCATGTACGATGTAATATTTCTCCATGCACGTCAACACCTCTAAATTCCGAATGAACACTCAATAAAGCTTCCAGTTCCAATAAATTTCACGTATGGAGTATACATACTATGCGCGGATATGGGGGGGGGGGCGGCGGGAGGAAGGGCGTCTAGGTGCAAACCACCCTCCACCTTTTTGGCGACTTACTAAAGAAACCACACGTTGGTATAAACCGAATATCAAGTACAAATGCATCTATATTTAAACATAATATTCACAGGGGACACCCCAGACCNATGCTAACTGACTCGTTTCTCAATCGAATGATAAGACCTCACAAATATTCGACAAACGTCGCAAATGTGATGAAAAAATAAAGAAATTGAATGACAATTTGCACGGCAAAAACGATCTACGCTAATTCAAATGCAAAAAGTATTGATTCAAATGAAAATCGTGTGAATTTGGCCGGAAAATCCTATAATATCGTAGTTGTGAGATCGGGAAAACATATAACAGTTTTATGATATCTTACGTATTTTTAAAAAAATCTTACTCACATTATCATAAATAGTTTAGGACAGTTTCTTAATGTAGTCAACTTAACTAAATATGAGGGGATTTTTGGTCAATTTACAACGTAATAGTTCTACATGCACGCCAACACTTCAAATCCCTAAGGAATACTCAATAAAGTTACCAGTTTTAATGACCTTCACGTATGGAGTAGACATAGTATGTGCGGATTTGGGGGCGTCTATGCGTAAGCCGCCCTCTCTCTTTTTTGGCGACTATTTTCTAAAGAAACCACACGTTGGTAAAAAACGAAAAGTTCACTCCCATAAACCGAATATCACGTATAAATGAATTTATATTTAAAAATAATATTCACAGGAGGACACTCCAGACCAACCCGGTGCTTGCCAGTCCCCCCCCCCCCCCGGTCCTTTTAAAACATTCCTGGATCCGCCCCTGCAGAGGCAATGTCGACAAATAACGGGCATATGAATTTATTGTGTCACCATCAACTTTGCATGAAGTCAATTTAAACAACAAGGCTGTATTTATAAATGCACAGCGTATGGTCTGAAATGGTCGAGACTCCATTAACTAATTGGCCTATCATTTTTTTCACGACAGATAAAATAGGAGAGCGGTCATCTGCAAAATATTTAATTGAATACAAAGTGAATCATAAAAAAAGGTTGAATCCATATGGATTTCTTTCCGTTGGGACGATAAATAGTCAAATGTGATCATTAGTTCCGTTATCCGGAAGCGTTGTGGTTCTGTTTTAATTTGGATCTTTACTTGCATAACTTAATATTTGATACGGTAATATTATAAGATGTATGAATAACCAGCTAATTATCTGATAAAAACATTTGTGAGGCTAGAATAAGGCTATCATAAGTTCATGAACAGTTAAGAGGTTGCCAAACTGACAAGCTTAGAGTAACAACCTGCCAAGATAATACACTCTAAAACATTTACTTAATATTGAAGAAGCAAACGTGTATATTTGTTAGGAAAGAAAACACTTCTTCGGGAGTAGGTTTATAAAAAAAAATCAAAATGGCGGAAATTTATGACCCACTCTGTATACATTTATTTAGGTTATTAGAACCATTTTAAATCATTTAGTGGTGAAAGCAGTATTGCATTATTAAATTGTCCACAACTTCTTGATTCATTATTTAATTTTTACCAGGGTATTTTTGAATACCCTGCACCGTTTCACAATGCATATTTCATTTGCAAACTCATCGCCATAATTACTGTCATAATTATCATCACTCTGTCTCAGTCTGGTGAGACCTATCCGCTCCTTAGATAACATTCATTTCCAGAGAGTAATCGCTTTCGTATCATCAGCAATTCATTTGCAATATCTGCGAGAAAGGGTCTAACTAAACAGCGAATAATACAGCAAAATGACAGCTCCACAAGCGCTTAACACGACAGCTAACGTAAGCCGTACGGACGTCAGTAGCAGAGTTCTGGAAGGACAAAGCGTGAGAATCGTGATAATCGTGATGTCTGTTATATTGAACGTGGTTGTCTTGGTTGTTATCAGGCATCAGAAGGAGCTTCAAGAATTTATGCGAATTCTGTACCAGGTTCTTGCCGTTTCCGATACGATCTTAGCCATCAGTTGGAATCTCTGGCTGTTACTGTGGTTCTCACTTAAAAACACACCTCAGAACTGTGCCATCATTAGTATGTCATTTGCCTTTGCTTATCAAGTATCGTTCATTACGGTAATGACTTGCCTCTGTGGAACATGTCTCAATTTTTATCTGCTCGTCATTAAACCATTACGATATTACGTGATTGTAACCAGAACCCGATTTTACTTCACCCTTGTACTTGCCATCTTAATCACAATGGTCATCTGTGGATTATATCTGCCGATTCCTGCTTCACCTATCATCAAACTTCTGATAGAACGTTGCCTATCGAAAGACATAGCAACCAAGAATCAATGGTCGTCGGTCGTCCACACTCTTTTTCAAGTCGTGCCGACTTCCGCCACCGTACTTATCACCTCGGTAATGCATTTCAGATTGCTGCATGTCGCGCGGCAGTTACGAAAAGCCGAACATCGTCTTAATTCCCATATTAGCGGTGCAAGTCTTGGGAATGGTAGCAATTTAGCCGAAACCGATATTGTTCCCGGCACCAATTCTTGTCAAGCACAGAGGCATGCCAGAAGGAGATTTGGAGGGTTTGCGACAATTTTTCTTCTAACTGCTACGTTTTGTCTAGTTTGGACACCTAGCATCCTCTCATTCATTGTCCCGATGTCTCCAGAGATGATAAATATATTCGACACGATCTCCGGATTCTACACCTGGTTGCAGCCTGCCATTTATCTCCTCACAAACTCTGAAGCTAGAAAACTGTGTTTGAATGCTCTCCGCAGTTGAGTATCTCGAAGAATTTCAACTTGTATTGCGGGTGTCAACTTTATGTTCCTTTGCCATGGAAAGGCTTATGAGTAAGAATAACCTGTGGTAAACTTTATGAATGCATTCTTGATGTTTTTATCACAATTGATGTAAATTCTAAGCGTGCATTTTTTTACATGACGAGTGAGAACGCGTTTTTCAAGGTGTTTGTGCGTATTTGAATGCTTGTATAATTATGTGTGGGTAAATGGATTGGTAGGTGCGTGTTTAGGTGTGTGTATGTAGGTGTGTGTGTGTGTGTGTGTGTGTATGTGTGTGTGTGTGTGTGTGTATGCGTGTGTGTGTGTGTGTGTGTGTGTGTGGCGTGTGTAGAGGTGGATGGGTGTGTGTGTGTGCGTGCATGTTATGTGATTGTGATAGCTTCTGCGTTTGAAAAATTTATACAGGTAAGAGATAAAATTCAATTTAAACCAAAAAAAAATAACTTAACATCTACTATATAGATTTAAAAGCAGCAAGGAAAGAATAGAGGATATTGTTAATAAAGTGGGTGGTAGAAAAAGATAAGTAAGTGAAATTATTCGAAATTACTGAGGGTGAAAGCAGTTTTGTATTTTCTCATGCTGTTCTTTGTTTCACGCACGACTCTAGGAACGACTGGAGACCCTTTCCTGCACTCAATGATAACCCCTGGCGCTGAATACCACCGGAGAAAGGATTTCCAGTCGTTATAGGGTCGTAAGTGGATCTACGCACAACTTATAAAAGCAGAAACGTGACATATGGATAGGAATGTGAGCTCTTTTTACATACTTTTTTTTAAATAGGTTCTCATCTAGTATAGATATGCAAGGGAAACATATAGACTTCAAGAGAGGCGAGGGGAGGAGGGGGTTAGAAGGTATAAACAAACAACAAACAATAAAAACTAGACTAATGGAGAGATAGATCGGAGAGAGCAGGAGGTGATAGGGTGTTAATGCACCCTTAATCAACTTTGAATAGGTTCACATCTACTACAGATATGCATGGAAAATATTTAAGATCAAAGATAGGCCAGAGGAGAGGAGGTTGATGTGATAAGAAATAATTAGGAGTAAAAACTAGAGCGAGAGAGAGAGAGAGAGAGAGAGAGCTATAAATTGTGTTTATGCGTTCCTCATATTCATATTTGAATAAGTTTACATCTACTGCAGATATGCAAGAGAAACAAGTACATGCATACAGAAAGGAGGAGAGGTTGATGTGATAAGGAATAATTAGGAGTAAAAACGAAAATTATAAAGAGATATCTACATAGAGAGAGATTGGAGAGAGAGAAAGGGAGAGAGAGGGGAGGAGAGAGGGAGAGCTTGATAAATAGAGACGTAGAAAACACACACACACACGGTGGCGAGATATAGCAAGTGAATGGAATGAGATTTAACGCTCTAAAGAGAGAGAGAGAGAGGAAAGTTTAGAAACTACAGCTGAATTGCTATCATTTTCAAAGACCACAATTAAGTTAGAATATTATTCCATTTAACCCTACATTTCATTCTTAACGAATTAAAATTTAAAGAAAATATAATTTTGGTTTGGTTTCATTTATACCTCACGAATTATTGAGCATTTATATGCATACATACTTGTCAAAACATCACCACACACACACACAAACACACTTCCATATATTACACCTCTCTCCCCTCCCTTCGTCCCCTCTGCCATCTCCCTCTCTCTGCTTCATTATCTATCCTTCCCCATTCACCACTCTCTTGCTCCCCCATTCATCATATTTCTCCCCCTCCATATTTCCCTCTCTTACCACCTCCCATGCTTGTACTCACCAACTCTATCTCTCCCGCCCCCTCTGTCTCTTTCAACCACACACACACAACACACACACCCCAAACACACGACTTGACACATTTTTTAATTTCTCTTTCCGCCATTAATCCCAACCATACCCTCTCCTCTTTGCTGTATATGGATATGTTGACTTATTACTTGGGGGAATTCATCAAGCACACATCTTTCTAAAGAAAAACACAAATAATTCACAGAATAACATTGTGCATACAATTTTAATCAATCTCTGAAAATCATTCATATCAATTTGTAAAACAGAACAAGGAAAAATATATTTCTCTTCCATCATCACTGATAGATTCAAACGAAAAAAAAAACGAGAGAAAGAATTTAAGAAATCTCCTCCATTTCGGATTGCACAAATTCATCATGAAGGGGAAAAACCCAGTCGTTCAATACACAAACTTTCTATCAATACTTATAGAAGTAGTACAGGTTTACTCAAGTTTGGACTGGGTACACAAGTCTATCAAACATTTGCACGCATTATGGATTGTGACGTCATCGCAAAGTTACTAGTTCATGGAACAAATTGATTTCACATTTAATGAAAAAAGTATTATGTCTGCATCACAGTCTTTTGAAATTAAGTAGATCAAAAGAGGATACTTCAATTAAAAATGTAGTACAAATTCATCAGACACAATTACACTGTAACATATAAAATACACGAAAAAAATCTACCACAATTGTGTACATATATGTACAATAAATTTCAAATATAAAAAGACAAAATACATACAATCCATCATGAAAAACTGAATAAAGTACACTATTTCAATAGATATAATAGATATCATTTTCTGTATCATCTTATACACAAAATGTACATAAATCAAAATAAAATTAACTCTCTTTATTTGATAGAAATATTTTTATCAAACTTGCTCACTCATGATTCTGTATACATTTGCAATAACAATATCAAAACCACAACATAAAACATAGTACAGATTGATTAATACAAAATTGATAATTTGGCGTTGATGATCAAATCAGAAATAGCTTCCCTTCATGAGATAGAATACTTCTTCTGTTCCTTCATTTATTGATGACATCTTATATGATAAATATTTTGATATTTCATGGCACTAAATCATCAAAACATTGTAATTTCTTCATCTATATAATAATAGTATTTTCCAACTCATTAATTTTGTGCTTGATTGAGTTAATGAATATTGCTGTTGAATATTCTTTACAAAATCACAAGATCAAGGGAAAAAGTTGTTAACCTCATTCACAAATAATTAACTCAAATTATTCTGGGCTCTTTAATTAAAAAAA
>BQKZ01000423.1:15690-28982 GCA_036244855.1 Temnopleurus reevesii | reverse complement strand
CACCATCACCATCATCCCCATCACTACTCCCACCAACACTATAATCATTATCACCATCACCCGACTAGCATCTTTCCCCATCCCCACAACATCACCAACATCTCACCAAGATGGGTGGTAGCCTCCAGATGTCCAGCTTCTTAGCGGCTAGCCGATGCTGCTTGCACTTTGAGCAGTAGTACAGTTCATCCTCCCCAAGCTCCTCCTCCTTAGTGAATGCCCGTAAGCAGTCGTCCAGATTGATGGGCTCTGTCTGGAGTCGTCTGCTGTTCTCACAACTGTCGTGCTCCGTCACAAACTGCAGCCATATGGTAAAGCAATATTAATACTGAAAATTACTCATCATTACCAATACAGAAAATAACAGATTGTCAAAACACAAAAACGTCATGAGTGATAAGTTTATAAAATAATGCCTCAGGCACGACCTTTCAGTGGCAGAGGCATAAAAAGTGTTAAAAACATATCAAATGATTTATAAAGGATTAGTCAGAAATTAGAAATTTGGATTGGAATATTCTTCTTGGAAGTAAAAAGATTATTTACCTACAAAATTTTGGAGGTCTTTAGCTAATATATTTGATAAAAATTGTTCATTGCAATTGCCTACACATGTAATTTCAAGATAACACAACTTTTCCCCGCACAACTACCACTACAAACTGGGTGTCTTACCCTTTCCTGAGAGTTTTGATACCGAAGATGGAGAGCAGTGGGATCCCACTCGATGGCGATGTAGGCCACGCCCGCTTTCAGCGTCTCTCCGTCGCATACAATGTCACATCCTCGACAGAACCTGTGATTTATTTATGCATTGATATAGAAGAAAAAGAAAGCATGCAGGAGAAAATGGATATAATTTAGTTAGCATTCTGGAAGAATTTCATCACAATGTTCTGAGGATAATAATGAGGAGAGTTTCAGAATCTCATCCAAATTGGTGTTTGGCTGACATATTTTCTGTGTAGAACGTGAGACACTGGATCGATCTGAAATAAATTCCAATTTAAGATGACAATCCTGGGAATTTGAATAAAGGTGGCAGCACTGAAATCTGCTTATTGACTAGCGTTGGTTTAATGATTCTATTGCCCTAGTCCTTTCTAATTTTGGATCAATGTGTAGAAATTTCCAGGATTGCAGATCTACATGTATTACAAAGGTTGATTCTTTTAGGAACTGAAGTTGTAGCCAATCTTCTACTCTGCCTTATGCAGTGTTTAAAGAGTGGTCACATGATCTTCCTGATAGTCAAAATGATTTGTTTCTCTTTTCCCTTTTAAGTGTTAAATTTGAAGCCTGCAGGAAATGGAAGGGTACAGTGCAAGGGTCGTAGGGATTCCTTTTACTAAGCAGCTTCAGAGGGCGCAGTGAGGGATACACTTAAATCATCATCCACATTGACCACGTCGCCATTGTCTTTTGTATGTCCAAATAATGATAAAATAGTTTCTGAATAACTAACAAAAATAAGAGTGAAATATACAAACTTAAACTTTCTTTTATTTCTTAAATCTATTTGAGCACATCTCTTCAGAACTACGATGCTTCAAGATTGATGTTTCTGTTTCTGTTAGTGTCTCATTAACAATATTTCCCCCATAATGAAATCCAGACTTATTCTTTGAGTGCTAAGGCAAATCAATGCTAAATCATGCTTTCAAGCATGCTTTAATCCCCAATATAACAGCTAAAATTAAAAATAGCCATTAAGGAATTGTGCTAAATTCTTATTGTGCTCACAATGCTAGTGACATGCACATGTATTCCATTTGTCATGAAAAGATAATCAATCAAGAATAGGTGATTGCATGACCCTAAAACATCTCAACGTGGAAGAATATAAAGCATGGCTCGAGGTGTGCAATAAATTCTAGATATAGAAACTTTCTAAAATAAAGCGATCTCAAGCTTATGTGCTCTAATATGCTTTGAAAAAAAAATGTCTTGTAAGGCATAAATTGTGACACTAAATATAAAGGGCAGTGACTAAAGAATACCAAACTAACATATTTTTATTAAAAAATATAAAATCTTGAAAATAAAATCTCATTACAGATCCATCACAATGTTACAGGTAAATAATTTTGAGGGGTAATAATAATTAAAAAAAAAAGAAGTTCTTCTTCTACAAGGAGGCAACTTAGCACCATTTTAAGACAAATACATTTGTGACAGATGTATTTTGTTCCTCATTTCCCACATAAATAAATAGCTTAAAATATTAAACACTTACACAATGCATAGAAATGAGCAGTAAAGACATTCTATCATTTCAATTAGTGAACAATTATAATCATTGGTATATCGTTAAAAGTATGCAGACTCAGATTGGCTGATATCCTTTTGGGAACATCTTTCGGACACATTTTCTTCATTTAACATTTTCATTTCCTCAAAGAAATCTGCACTTAAAAATGTAAGTAGGTAAGCAACAAAAATATATAGCAAAAAGGGTACAATTTTTTAGGCAAGTGTAGCTAAAGGGTGATCACACCATACATATGCAACAAGATATTGACTCCAAACAAAAAAAAACAATGATTTTTACACAGTGTAACATATCATTGCCAATACATAAAAGTGACATAGGCAAGCTTAAATGTGAAAAGCGCAAGGCATTAGGACCAATATTTCATCTCGGCTATTTCATGCGAATGCATATACAGATATACAAAAAAATTAAAATTTTAGCTCTATAATATCATTGCATGCAAAGTGCATAAAACAAGGTATTACAAAATAAATCTAATTGTGACATGCTGATCTCTTTATCATTTTATGCAATAGCTCAATAATAAATATGTATAGTAAAGAATATATCTCATGATGTTAGTTGAAAATTGAAAAAAGAGAAAACAAGGAAAAAGAATGGTTAAACATATACATGATAGATATAACACACAAAACAATAGATCATAGAATATAGTACAGAAATTGTTTTACTAAGAGAGAAAAATCAGACACAGATATGGAGGTAATGTTTCTTATTTTCAATTTAGTGGTATTTGACATCCAGCGGCATTGCATTAAAAATATTTTTTGCCAATGTATGATTTCCGAAATAAATGTATACGCTGTTACTATGAAAAAAAATGTTTGGTAAAAAATAACATAACTAGTCCTTTTTGTATCAGAACAAATAAGTTTTTAATATTTTGGAGAACATTTTACAAAATCTTTGAGCCTGCCAACCTTGCAAAATTTGCATATTGGCCTTTATGTTAGGTTTTAGACTTTTTATTCTTTGCAAAAATTTTCTTCTTTAGTAATATTCCCTTAAATATCGAGAAATTCTTGAATATTAATTTCAATCTTCTGTGAAATCTATTACAATATTCTTTGTTTGGAATCAATTTTTCTTACATTGTTGTAAAACGGCAAGAACACAGGCCTAATTTCAATCATGACCAAAAGGAAAAATTTAGAAAAATAACTGAAACAAAAATGATAAGGTAGCACCTTCCATGAAATGATACAATAGAGATAAAGAAGACACTCTGAAATAAATAGAACATGGATGAGATATATAGAAAGACCAAATTGCATGTTATATACCTGCCAGTTGTTTCTCTATCTTCTGGTAGGCCTAATAGGGCAGTCCAGGGGTTGTTTTCGGAAGTGAACTAGACATCCAATAGGGTGATCACAATGTTGAATCCATGGCTTCCTTTCAGCCAGAATTTCAAACTAAATCTTTGCCGGAGATAAAATGGGACCTTCTTACTTATCAAATATCTAACAAAGCCTACAGGTCCTACGTTTTCGCACATCATATTATCTGGAATGATCAGACAACTGAGAAAAAGAACAAGAGTTCATTCATGGAGCTTATCCTTTCAAATCTGTTTCAATTGAAATCACATTCAGTGATATTTTTGTATTTCTTTTCACAATACCGGTAAATAGTATTTTCCTACTGGATTGGTGGTGAGAATTTGTTTCAGATTTGTAAGATCATTGGCAGTAATTTTTGGAGACTTATTCCTTCAACTTCGAAAGTTTCTTTGGAAGCTTGAGGCTATGTGCTTGAGGCTATGATATCCGTGCAGATACATCTGCTATAAACAATGACAGTGCTGCACTCTGCAGCAACATACCAGGGGGATGGAGGAACAACTGGCAACTACATTTGATTATTTACACAAGCCTGAATGAATGATATACAAAAAAATATGATACCAAACCTGTCTGTTCATACGCACCTATACCATGGTCACCAGGCACAAGTTAAGCCATCCTTTAGTACTGCCTTCAGTGTAAACGGGTACTTCTGGCGAGGGCTGTCGCTAGCAAACACAAATGACATATTTTACGTTGCACTAGGGGGGATTTCACAACACCTTTTTTTTCGCACTCACTCTAGTCTCTCTAGTCTATATGTACATATTTATGTACTCTTTAGATTTCATGTATATTGGTGGGAGAATTTCTTTCATCTGGAACACAAGTTATTTGTATTTTTTTGGGGGTAGTTTCTGCACAAATTTGGTAACAATTCCCAGTAATATTCATACAAAGTATAATAAACTTTTTGTTTAACTTCTCCTGTGATAATTTTCTCCCTTTCTCCTCAATGAATATAAATAATAACTTAAAATTAAATGAATCGAATGAAATCTGCAAGAGGAACCAGGAATTCCTCAGTTTGGTTGCATATACTCTATTTATATTTCATTATGCAGTAAAAAAATGTTCAGGAGATTCTCAAATTATACTTAATCTTTTCTATCTTCTTTATGTTTTCAATATTTGTCTTTGTTTCAAAAGCGTGATGAGCCCCATAAGGTTGACTTGCATGCTATATAAATAGCTCAAATTATTATTATCATTATTAAAACATGATCAATATTTACATGTTTGCATTATAATCCGCTTAATGAAAATGGAATATACACTGTCTACCCAAGTTGTGTTGAGAGCTAGTTCAAAGCAGAATTTACTTCAAATCTCATACATTTTAAAACTGCAGTCCCATATAACTTAATACATTTCTAGGTCACATAAATAAATCATGACACTTTCATTAAAGTCAGTCGAGGGAATTTTATGTGCAAACAAATTTTGCAACTTATTGAGTTTGTCATCACACACTTTCACAGTAACATTATTAAGAGGTATAAAATTTCAAAATTATGAATATTTCACTCCAATATCTAATAAATGCCATCATTTAAAATTTCAAGGAAACAAAATTGAATGCCATGGAAAACTCGCATTTTCACATCATCATTGATGCTTTATGGATTAAAGGCTTCTCAACTTTGCACAAGCATGGCCAGCACTGCGCAAATTAACCATAACCGTGCCCTAATTATTTTTCATTTGCTATGGGAATCAAGATGTTTTCCCAATTTCAAAGATAATTTCATTTTCAAAAAGAATGGTAAGTTTTAAGCAAGTACAGTCAACTCTGCCTACAAAAAAGTCGAACTTGTCTATGTTGAATAACTGCCTTGCGGTAGAAATCGATATGACTTTTCGGACCAAATCAGTCAAAAATGTGTGTTATCTACCTCTGCTAACTCAAACAAAGTAAGTGAAACAAATTTATTTGGTCCCAAGCGATTCGATTTGGGCAGATATAAACAACCCAATTAGGATCAACGATTTCGAAAACAAATTAAATGGATAATGGTGGGTTATCGAAATTGGCAGACGGAGGCTTGACAGATCTGCACATTAAATGACAAGTGCATAACTTATGTGAGCATCTTTTATTGCACATTTAAGAAGACCACTCATTTTCTACCATCCTCAAGCCTCCACCAATTTCGAAAACCCACTAAATGACTGGATTGGATGAAGACAAGAAACAGTAGGAACTGTGAAAACTCACCAATCTTCCGCATGATTCTTGTTATGGTGACCGCCATTGTGGTCAGTTGGTTTGGTGGGACTGACCAGTCTAGAGATTTGCGTCCAGACCACCTTATAGAGATCCTCTCTGGTGGTGGATGGTCGGCAGGGCAGGATCAGAGGCAGGCCGAAGAGGCACGGCCGACTCTTCTGCCAGGCCAGGAAGTACATGTCCATTCGAATCTAGGGGCAAAAGCAAGCGTTGATAACTATTTAGGATAGGTCATGAGTTAATACTTGCACAAACCAACTTGTAGAGGTTCTCGCACGTGGTGATGGGTTAATAGTGAAGGGCAGGGGGAGGATAAGGGGCAGGACAAATAGGAACGGCCGACTCTTCTGCCATGCTAGGAAGTACATGTCCATACGAATCTAGGGGCAAAAAATAATATCAATGATTACCTGCCCCCCAAAAATATTAAAAGTAGACTTACATCTCAAAAAGAAGGAATATTTTCTGGAACAGATTGATGCTGAGTGGTTAGGTAGCATTCATATGTTATTTATGTGTGAATGGTTTACAAATTGTAAAAATGATATATGGAGAAGGCTAGATTGAACTGTGCATTACAGTGGACCACGTCATGACTTATCGTATATCATCAGTACACAGTTGGGAGCTTTTCTAGGCAATGGAAATTTCATTAATTATGAGTAAAATTACAATCACATACAGAATTGTCCCGATTTGGAGTGCTGAACAATATCAAAAGTGCTACTTTCCATAGTAGAATACAGTGACATACCGTATATCATAAAGGTCTATAACATAGGCATGATGCACTGCTGCAATATTGAGAGTTCACAAAGATGAAATCAATATCACCAATCTTTTGATATTGACATCAATTGTAGCTCTGTATGGCACAACCGTTGCAATATCAATTCTAATGTCAAACTTTTAATTCTAGGGCCATTGTCAAAAGCATCTGTTTTACCATTTTCCGATGCATGGCTACCACAAAGCCATCAAACTCTGCCCCTGGGATGACCGGAGAGGTTGTAACTGCACTAGTCCCACTGGCAGTGCTTGGTGTCCTGCTATGCTGAGCCTGGAGGACACGGGAACCACCGGGAGACGACAGGGAGGAGTGGCTGATCACCGACTCAGGTGTACTGCTNATATTGCCCTCGTCTACGACTCGGGGCAATATGATACCATTTGAGGCAATATATGTCGTATCACCCTCAAGGCCAGTCAATATTATATAATTATTACATCATTTGTCATTGTTCTTGCATGATTTCATATGTACAAACTTTGCCAAATTTCGGTCTATCAGGCTGTGATGAAAGTATTTTTAATCAACAATATTATTGACCTGACAGATATCTATATACAGGACTACCGCATGAAGACAAAAATTGCAGCAGTAAACTTAGACTGTACACAGCAGTAACTTATACAGTTCGAGTATCCATTCTGCAGACCCTTTTTTCTACTTCTTTTTGCACAGATTTCAAATGCAAAGCTGCTACCCTATGATGATGAGTGCAAAGTTCCTCCCATTTGTACACTCAACAACAAAAGAAATATTGAGCAAAGTAAAAAATCCTGCATTCAAATCTGCCAGAAGAAATTTCTTCTCTTTCATTCCTCCTCCCTCCCATTCAATATCTCCCATCTTCCTCTTCATAGCCATCACCATCACTATCAAAATCCAATTTACAACACGATTCACAAATTCCATCATTCCTAGTAACCTTTATCATCGATGGCACCAGTTCCATTTTCCAGTCTTCTCCTCTTCTCCGTACTCCTGGGTGAGTTGATAGAGTTTACAGGAGAGCTTCCTCCTCCCCTAGGGACGTTTCCGTTAGCGGGCGGTCTGTGTACCCCGCTGTTCTCCTCCGTGACAGTGTCGATGGGAGGTAGAGGTTGCTGTTTGGTCTCTGAATGGTTTATGGCAGCTGAGAAAAAATGACACATTGGTAAAATCATACCAATCTTATTCAATATACAGTACTTCATTGTGACGAATATGACATCGATCTCCTCTTAGTACCAACCCTTCCCATTTACTTGCTTTACATCAAATCATACAGAATTTTTACACACAAAGTATTTTCTTTGTGGGGGCAGTAACGATTTGTGTATTCAAAAGGCATTTGCAGGGAGGAAAAACGTAACAAACAAACCAAAAAGAGGAAGAATTGCCCTCAATGACAGCCCACACAAAAATCAGTTTTCCATTGAATAATACTTTCCTCACAACAGTTATTACACAGAGAATGTAATAGGCTAATTATTTGAGTACATTTATATAGCCCATATCCAGTAAAAAATTTGCTCTCTGATATAAAAATGCCTACCAGCCGATATAACATGCAATTGGCCCAACAAGATATCATCCATTATTCCCATGTACAGTCGCTATAGAAAGGTGAATAAGTCAGCTTCTAATAAAAATGAATACACAAACATAACTCACTATGGTTGGCATTGTTATCTGATCCAATAGAAACTTGGCTTGCTGATTTACAGATCCCTGATGAGCTGCGTGCCTGAGGTACTTCATAAGCGTAAAGAATGCCTCCGAGCATCGTCCGTATCTTCTGGGCTTCAGAAGGAAAACTCTGAAAGAAAATGGAACAATACCATATAAAACATCACAGATATAGTGTGATATTATTACTTACCTACCAAGTAGATCATCACATATCATGTATTCCATGCCTTGTAGTACATTATCAAAGATTTCTGAATCGTTAGTGAGGAACAAATTCTGTGTCCATCGACACTGTTCGTAACTGAATTTTCTGATGAAACTCTTGCCAAGAATGAGAACTTCAATGGCTCATATTGATTTAACCTCATTTCATTACATCTGGATTATCCAAGTTGAAGTTTTCAATAATTTTGATATTTGAATATTTCATTTCATTGAGAGCAATACTTGTATTTGCTTTATTATTAGAAGTATAAAATACAGGATAACACTGGTCTGTCACAAATCTTTAACAACTTTTGTGTAGGAACTGTATCTTTCATGAAATTTTAAAAAGCACATTAAAAAACAAACCTCCAATTCAGTGAAAAATCTTGATTTATTCCTGGTGCATTCTTTAACAATATATTTGTCCCTAATGCTTTTGACTTACCCTAACCATCGCTCCCCCGATCTCCGCTAAGACCAACTGATCAGATCTCATGTCGCACAGGTCTGCAAGCTGCTTCTTCAACGATTTGTACTTATCGTCCGTGTTCAGTCGCACACCGTACTTGACAGGCACGCTACCGTCAAGTCGAACAACTTTGTGAAAATATGGAAAGATGAAATACCATCAATGTACAACCCTAAAACCTATTGAACAGTATACTTGCCAGTGCAATACTTTTAGGACTTTTAAACAAACAGGCATTGTAATACATTGAGAATATATTGAGAATACTCACCAAGTAGAAATGTCATGTAACAAACATGGCATGAAACAAAAAGACTCCTTCTTGCCCATAAGTTACCCCCTGTGCTGAGGAGGTCTTGCATCAGACCTGAAACCCCCCTCCATCCTCGATCCTTCAAACTCATCACTCTTTCCTTCCCTTCATTCTCTTTTCCCATCCTCCTGCCATCCCTCTTTCATTCCCTTATTCCTTCCTACCCCCTTCACTTTATTTTGATCCTTCCCTTTCCCTACAATTAAAACATCTTCTTCTTACCACTACATAAAGTAAGTTACTCACCAACGATCTCTACATGCATAGAGCTCTCTATGGGCAGAGGCAGTGATAGGAAGGTAAATGGATCAAACCTCAAGCTAATCCTCCTGCCTTCTATCACCTCCCACTTTTCGTTCCTTCATTCACCTTTCCCATCCTCCTCTCATCCTTCCATCTTTCCCTCCACCCGCTTCTTCCCTCCTTTTCTCCTTACCTTTCACTACAATTAACTTATCATCTTTTTCTACTCACCAACGATCTCTACATGCATAGAGCTCTCCATTGGCAGAGGCAGTGAGAGGAAGGTGAAGGGATCGAACCTCACGCTGATGTGACCACAGGTTTTACATCGGACTTGAGACTTCAACTGACCTTGGAACAGGTCAACGATGACAGACTTGTTCCTGATTAAGTGGTTTTCCCATGCCTATGGATGCGAACATAGGGTATAAATGTATGATTATTTTTTCTGAAGGAACAAGGATATATAACACTGAGAAAAACTTCAGTTGATTCTTGTCTGTACATGGTCCGAATTTTCTGTCATCAGATTTTGTTTAATACTAAGCATATTAAATTATTAGAACACTAAACCTGGCTATGGTGGTCATCCATGAGACAAATAAAAATTGGCCACTATAGACAGATGGCCACTAAGACGGGTTTGACTGTATAATTATATTTGATAAAATGTGAAATAATCTTCTGAAGATTTATACCAGCGCGAGGCACAGTTCGCAACTTCTATATTTATATATAACTCCCACTTTGCATGATCCATGCTTTACGCCTGATAAAGACTAAGAATAGTGGTCCAAACTGTGTACATTTCCATATTATGGGACAACTGAACTCACCTCTGTTGCTACCTCTTCATCCGGCCTTCCATCGCTGTCTTTCAACTCTACGTACGGTTTTTCATGCACTCTGTTCAAGTCTTCATGTAAACCGTCCAATAGAAAAGCTAATAGCTCCTGCGAGTCATGCTGCTGGAATCCGCTGAAGCGAGGTGCATACTTGGCTATCGTCCACTGAAGAGGGACAGGAAAATGGAAGTGGTGAATAGGGCTGGTATGTAGATGTAAGCTCAAAGATCGCTATTACGCAAAAGTTTAGGAGTTAACATGCATTAACATTATCCATAAAATGACTCAGTAAAATATGTTGTTTTTCAATGACACAATTTTGTGAATAATATGTAAAAAATATTCCGTCTAGTACATTCAGATTTCTCCCTTAATATATGCTCATCATCATATCATCATCATCATCATCATCATCATCATCATCATCATCATCATCATCATCATCATCATCAACAACATCATAACCCTCATCACCACCCTCCTCCTGATTACCATCATAATCAATATCACCACAACCGCTACCATCATCAGAATCAGCACCAGTATCATCAGTATCATCTTCATCGTCATCATTATCATCATCATCACCACCACTACCATGTGCATTCCCATCCCTATCACTATCCCCGAAACCACCATCATAAATCCATTATGATATTCCTCATCCTCATAATGATCTTCATATTCCTCGACCTCATCATCATCATCAATATAAATATAATTACAACCATCATTACCTTCATCACCACATCATCATCATCATCATCATCATCATCATCATCATCATCATCATCATCATCCTCCTCATCATCATCTTAAACTTACCCTGAGTTTGAGTGGTGCTATACTCCTTGCTGTCCCTGACCAAAGATCATTCACAAGGTCACCATATCTTTTTGCTAAATGACCTTTCATCCCAAGTGGATTGGTACTACAAAACAGAAAGAATAAGATTGTATAATTGGATCAATTTGATCTCAGTCAAAACAGGGAGAATAATCATTCTTATTCATAAACCAGAGCAATAATTTCAACAAATTAACAAAATGATACAGTTAGATGAAATCCTAGTAACTGTGAGAAATATCACACATGTATAAGAATAGATATACCATGTGGAATTAGAGTTTAGCCCATTTCTTGACTTGACTTTACATTTAATATGGCATAACACAATTTCATGCAAAATCAGGTAGAGGATAACATTCATTTATATTTTTGAACATTTGCCATTCGCCATATGCCTGTTACAAAAACTAGCAGAGGAAATTCATGACAACCTTTTAAACTTTTAAAATTAATTGGAAAACCAATCAATTTTCTCAATAAGCTTTTGATCAACTGAGTGAACATTTTCAGTTGATACTGTAAAATAATCCCAATGATAACCAAATCCTTTGACAATTATGTGTCTTATCATAATTCATAATCTACATTGAAAACTTTCGTATTATTATACTTACGGATTAAGCTCATAGAGGTAAGACTTAGTTTGGAAGTAGAGTCTGAGAGCTTGGGTGTTGCTGATACATTGGACGGCTGAATTCATGAAACAGGTGTTACCCAGATTGCTCAGGCCAGTGACACCCTTATCTGTTCTCACACCTAAACAAAGACGATTAGAATTTCATAATAGCTTGGATTATATAATTACATGTAGAGAAGCTAAAATTTAGTTACAGTATTTTAAAACTCTTTCATCAACAAATTTAAACAATATAACGACTATCGCTCTTAACACGTTCATCGCTATCATTATCAATCATTGTCATAATCATCACTGCATGAGAAGAGCTAAGCTGGAATCAGTCGATGGGAATCAAAGAATTCAGCTGTCAATGGTTTAAGTTCGGAGTTTGCCTCTCAGGTGAAGGACTTGGGGAAAAAATTGTCATGCTTTTCCGCCTTGAGAACACAATCGGTTCAGCTTTTTGGCTTTTTGTATTTTAAGTTTTATCCAAAATAATATTAAAGAAGCTTTGCATATTGCCCCATGGATGAAAGCCAATGTTTTAAGTCTCTGATAGATTGCTTGGAAAACAAAACTTTCAATGAACTGTGAAAAGAATATAAGAAGCTCGGCAAATGAGAAACACATGAGAATCATCACAACTTACTCTGTTGTCTATCTGCTTTCTTCTTGGCTAGTAATGACATCTCTTCAGGCCAGCTGAGGTCTTTATTCCTGATCTCAATCAGCAAGCTCTGCTCATCAGTGATACCAAGCTGATCTAAGGTGTTGGAATCATCTTCAAGGACAACAGGATTGTTCTATGAATTGAAAAGGAGAGATCAGGGATTTATTTCAACTTGACTTATTTCACCCGTTGAGGCATGTGTGAATGTTATCACAAACATATACTAATTTCTGATCTTATTCAGTAAGGTTTGCGCGCCAGTGATACAATGGTGTTTAAAATTATCTTCAGGAACAAGTGGATCGTTCTAAAATTGAAAAAGAGTGAAGAGAAGACGTCTATTTTAATTTGGCACATTTCAACTAGGTGGGGATTATATCAAAGGGTAGCTAAGTTCATAAAATATAATTTGTATAATTTTGCCTTAGTGCATAAAATTGACCAAAATAAGTTTGTCCGACATGTTGTGGATTAAGGGATTAACCCTATTTTAACTGGGCTTTTTCAGTCCAAGTTTATACTGGGGGGGGGGGGGCAATTTGACCCCCCCTTCAGATCTCGGCCGTGGATCGCGCGACCGCCGCGAAATTTTGCACGCGCATAATGTAGAGTGTAAACTACATGACTGTATAATTTGATTTCCTGAAAATTTATGATTTCTATTTTTAATTAATTAATTATGCAAATTTATGCATGAAATTTTATTTTCTGTTCTATTTCACTCATTGAAGCTCCTAGAAAGCTCATTTTTGGTATGAATATTCTCCA